>JACJUY010001075.1:121272-165487 GCA_014220935.1 Platorchestia sp. MABIK | reverse complement strand
AGCAAGCCAAAGCAAGCCAGAGCCAGCCAAAGCAAGCCAAAGCAAGCCAAAGCATCCAAAGCAAGCCTAAGCAAGCCAAAGCAAGCCAAATCAAGTCACAGCAAGTCAAAGCAAACCATACATAGCAAGCCAAAGCAAGTAAAGTATTCCAAAGCAAGCTATAGCAAGCAAAAGCAAGCCAAAGCAAGTACAGCAAGTCAAAGCAATCCAAAGCAACCCAAAGCAAGTCACAGCAGGCCAAAGCATGCTAAACTTATTAAAGCGAGCAAAAGCGTGCAAAAACAAGCCAAAACCAGGAAAAGAAAGCAAAAGCAGACAAAAGTAGGTGAAATCGCGCAAAAACGAGCAGAAACAAGCCTAAGCAGGCAAAAGTAAGTCAGCAAGGAAGCAAGTATGTTTTATTTCAATGGGAATTTTGTCATTTTTTAACGCCTATCACGATAAGATCACTGTCAACAGAAGAGAACACTCTCGATACCTATTCTCGAAACAATATATAGTTTTTGTTCTATTAACTCTAATGCGCGCGCGTGAAAAACACTAATGTTACATATGACAATTTTTTTGTTCTTAACTTACTGTAATTTAAAAAAAATGCAAACCTCTCCGAGAGACATGTATAATTCCTGAGCTGAACGATTGGGTAATTTAAATAGCGTCAGATAGGTCGTGCATCATCATTGTCACGGCCATTTGACCCAAGCGATCAATCTGCAGCAAGGGCTTCAAGATGTTGTAGGCATAAGTTTATTAATGTATAGGTAATCAGACTTTATCGCTTTGTCTCTCACGGGAAAAACCGAAATTTCAAGCAAAAATGAACAACAGCACGAGGATTATTCAAGTGCTTTTTGTGCTTACTGCAGTATTTATATGTTGAGCCCGTTAAGTTTTTCCTCTACAAGCTAGAACTCATTTCAAGCATATCCGGTGGAGAGCTTTCTACATAATCCTAAATTATAAGGTATTGTGTCCTTCCAGTTGCATGGTAGTCTTTTCCAGCAATGTGTGGGCTCAGCTGAGTATAAGCGAAATGAGTTTATGACTAACCCCTGACACATTTCACTATTTTTTTATACATTTTCAGATTAACCACTCAGCTAGTATAATTTTCAAAAATCAAAATTTGACTTCGATGTACAGTACCTCTAACACACAAGACTGGTCGGGCTTCGGTACTGAAGAACTTTATTTATTCCTGAGATGTGGCACAGGCATATTTTCAAATTTCAAACGCTACTATTCGCAGCACAAATATGTACGCACTCTCTCGTGAGGGTGATTGACGTTCAGGGCATTCGAGGATTTTCTGGTCAGCTTTTCCTTGCCTCATTATAGTCGTCCTCCTCCGTCTTCTGACGATGCGTGTCTTGGCGCTGAAGATTCATGCCATTTTTCCGCGCTCAACTCTATTTTTTCATGCGAACACATGTAGACGTCCTAATCTCGCAACTTTTATCATTATAACAGCTCACTTGGCTTCTGGTACGCTTCGTGGAGGGACGTGTTGGAGAAGTAACATCCACCCCCATTTAAAAATCACGACTGTTCATCTGTTGGAAGACTTGCTCTATAAAACACATCTCCCCTCGCTGCAGTGTCAAACGAGAAGCCTGCGGAGATCACGTCGTTAGCTTCAGGATTCCGTAATTCGCGTGTGGAATTTGAAGTGCGTTAAAGACTGGAATGCTTGAATGGAGTCAGCGAGGAAAAGATGCAAAAGGGGTTAGAAATTTTCTTCGAACATTTCTGCTGCTACTATTGTCATTCAGGAAAGTTGAGAGCCCTGAATACAGTCGGTGGAATACCAGCAATCTGTTCAATATTTTTTCTTGTGGAGTCATTGGGAACTGCGTGCTCATGGATGCCAAAAATGCGAAAGTTTCAACACCGGGAAGAAAAAATGCGCGATATTTTCCTCTCTAATCAGCCATTCGACTTCCCTTGAAAAAGCTGCTGGCATGTTGAAGGTTTGGGTCACACTTGCCGCATGCGCTGCCTTAATTTACGGTACACAGCGTGCTGAGGTCCTGAGCGGGGATGTGAAAGACCGCACTTGCTGCATGTGCTCTCCGCAGCCGAGTTCTGAATGGTGTGCTCCGAATCCCTACCACGAAAAGCCATTTTTAAAGCTGATCACTTATGTTTTGAAGCGCGATGATTCGAAATGAAAGCAGATTGAAAAAGTCAAAAAGATCTTTACCGATTAAAAATCATTCAAATAGATTGTAAAGTTTTGAAAATCTAAGTGCTTGTATTCAATTGGTAGAGAAAAATGGTAATGATATTGTAGTGTCGTACTATCGACACAACTTGATGTATTGTAGTAGAAGCTTTAACTTCACTTCAGTTCCCTGAGCCGCAACTCGGGAGAATGATAAGGATACGCACAGCAAGGCTCTTAGTAATGTACTGATTCCATCGGTGACAGACCTTACTTATAACTAGCAGTGCCCGGAAGTCGAACAAGGACTTTCCGGTAGTTGTAAAGCGTGGCAGAGGCAAGGCACCATAAAGGACTTCTGTCGGTCAGTTCCGGCGTTTTATGACTTATCCGGCTCAGAGACATGCGAAACCCAAGTGCAATAAAAGACATCCGGCGGCGCCGGTCTTCCAATGCTCACTGCGAGATACAACAGATATTTATCATAAAAGTGTGGAGTGTGTGTTCTTACACTTTTAATTTAGTATTAGTTCAGTGAGAGGAAATTTCAATCTACTTTTGTTGACTTGTGATGATTTAGAATGCACTTGTACAATTACGCCAATGAAGCCAATCTTTTCAGTGTTTCCTCAGTGCTTTATAATCTAACGTTCTCGTTCAATTTATATTTTTTCATTCTACCAAACTTTAATTTTTTGTAATTTTGCTACAAAAGCCATAAAAAAGTTTGATCTGCAGCCGCTAAGTGCGAAGATTTAAATTTTTCAGTTCGATTCTACGTCTTTTTAAAACAAATTCTTCAATATCATTCACGTTTCACGTCTCGAAAAAACTCAGTGGAAACTTATGAAGCTCATGTTCACAAATTAAAGAAATTTCGGAATGATAGCCACATAAGTGTCGACTTACAAACCTGGACTTGCCATCGAATCGTCTGATGACCTTCATCGAGCAACAGCGCATGGCGCAGAAGCACCGTGCTCGTATTTAGTCACACCTGTCACACCTGTCTGCCGCACGCAGCTGTTGAATCTGTTGAGCTGCATTGCTGCTGCCTGACAAGAGACTACAGTCTTGTTGCCTAACAGAGGTGAAAATAAAACTATCATACATGAAACTGGTATTTCCAGATCTGTATATACGTGAGGAAGCGTATTGTACGTGCGACGTAACAGAAATGGGCGTGTTTGCCGGCATGCGTGCAGAGTGATGGTGCAGCGGTTTGGAGCTAGGCTACTGCGAGATGGATTGGTGCATGACGTCATTCAGTAAACCACGAACAAAACCGTATACAGCTAGCGACGAAGTGTAAGTCGTACACCATCAATGTTCACTACGTTCAAACTACAGGTAATAAGCCTGTTGTTTGTATCGTCCTAAATATTTTACTTGTTTGTATTCGTAAGTACATGGAAAAGAATATAAAGCTCCATTTACAAAAATAGATCGTATGGAACGGGGTAATTGTATGGTGAATTTTGCAAAATGTACGTTGACAAATTTTTAATAGGATGTTTAAAATCGTCTGAAATGCAGGTATGCGTTCAATACCCAGGAATTTGCAATACTTCACTAATTGCGCAAAACGTCGTTGAATGTTCTTACGTGGAAACATAGCCCGAAAATTCTAATAAACATAACGTGCTGTAAAAATTGCTATGCCTTGTCGTTCACACGTCAACGCTACGATGTGGAAAGACAGAATATCATTCACTTTCCCAAATGAAGAAACACATGGTTATGTTGATATTTTTAAACGCTTCGTCATCTCAAAATCTACAGTAAATCGGTTGTACAGAAACTGAGTGAGAATGGCGCAACGCACTCTATTCCTGGATGTAGAAAGAAATAAAAACTGTAGCCAAAAATTGTTCGAAAACCCTGTCGTGAAATCGATGTGATCCAAAGAGTAGTTGTGAATGTCATTGTCAAGAGGTTAGATGCACATGGCACCTGCGGGAGTAACTTGCAATGTCAGAAAAAGAGCAAACTGGGTTATCTGAACGAAAATGGATTGCATGGTACATCGGCAACGATGTACGCCACTTCATAAAGTAAAAATGCTCAACGATATTAAAAAAATTCACACCGATTCTGAGCATCATGCCCCCAAACAGCGACTGGAACCGAACATCCCTTCAGGGTGCACTGGGGAGAATTAAACTGAAATTTCATAACCTGGAAGTTTAGTTATTGAGCTAACAAAAAAAAAAACAATTACAGAGGAAGAGGTCGAAAAGAGTTCACCCTATTGAGCCAAAACAAATCAATTGGCAAAACGGCCTAAATGTGCTCATATTTGAAGAAATGGCCGATGTAATCAGCGAACCCTCAACGAGCATCTTCACTCAATCATTCGCAACTGGACGAGCTTCGCAGGTCTGGAAGCAGGCAAACGTCACTGCAATTAAACAAAACAAACAACCCCCCAAATACTATCGCCCTATCAGCTTGACAGCTGTCATGAGGGAAACGGTGGAAAGATGGGTCAAGTCCGAATAGCAGAACATGTCCATTCCAATTTTTGATAGCAGACATTGAGGACGGGTTCCGAAAAAAGCGAAGCTATCTCACAAGTCTACTATACTTCTTTGGAGATGTCAATCAGATCTTTGACAGTAAGAGAATTGTAGTTCTCTATATACTTTAACTTTCAAAAAGTCTTCGATAATCTTCTCCACGAAAAACGTTTGGCCGAAATGGATAGATGCCCGTGGTTTTCAGAAGAAATACTGTATATGGATACGAAACTGACACTGATCACGCGCGTGAAGTAGCGATTCACGAGTAACTTAGTGACGACACCAGTCCAGAATGCGCAAGGCAACTATCGTATCCTAAACTAAGACGAGATATCAACAAAATGAAGAGAATTCAATGTAAAGCAACGAAAATGATTCCAGTACTTCACAACCTCGATTACTAGCGACGTATTCAACTGACTAAACTAAATTCATTTGAACAACGAAGATTACGAGTTCAATCGAAATACTGCAATGGCTTTAATGATTGTAGGCCTAGAGGGCTTACGGAGAGCGTCTAGTTTCTGAGTCGTCTGGTTTATTTACTGTCCGGTTTATCTGAAACTTTGAAATTAGATTTAAAAATGAATTCTATGACATTTTTGCTTCGTGATTGTTTTGAAATATTTTAATGTTTTTTGGTAAATGTCAATTTCCATGTTTTTTGGATAAATTTTCAAATTTCTATTTCTCTGGCATTTTTCAACCGATTGTCACCATTCAACTTGCAAAATAAAAAGAAAAGTGTTAGTTATAAAAGTACGATCCGTCTTGTTTAGATTTTTTTTTGGTGTTTAGAAAATTGAAAACTTGCAATTTTTTATTTTTTTGAAGCTATTTAAAAAGCAAACTTGGAAAATATATATAAGGACAAAAATTTAAAATGCTCTGATCGTACTTCTATAGCTAAAACATTTTTCTTCATTTTGCGCGTTAAATGGTGAAAATCGGTTGAAAAATGCCGGAGAAATAGAAATTTGAAGTTGATTTTTTTACTGCAAAAATTGAAGTGAGAGAAAAAGCTCTCCAAAGTATATATCGTTTTCTTGCCTGCTAAGCAGTAGTAGACGGATGAATTTACTTACAAAGCAGTGAAGCAAATCGTTAGATTCAGAAATTTTTTTTCTATAACATGAGCTAAAAAATAAAATAAAATTTCTTTGGATTTTGTGGCAACCCAAACCCCCCTAAACTCCCCCAATGGGGCTGGCCTTTCGTAAGCTCTAGCAGACGAACTCACTCACAAGGAAGGGAAGCATATCGTTGGATCCAGAAAGAATTCTCTATAACGTGAGTTAACAACAACAAATTGAACAATCTAGACCGTTTTTAACTTGACGCTCCTCTTACGATCCTCTAGGCCGTACCACATATAACGGCTGGATATATGCAAGTAGAAATTAGAGAAGATAGGCGAGGTCTTAAATTATTTTCTGTTCAAAATTTTCAGAATCTGGAACCAGTTCCCAGAAAATAATGTTTCTGTTAGCATGGTGTATGCGATCAAAAATCACCTTGACCATTACTGGATTGACCATTCCCAGTATTCTAAAGCATGAGAGTTAACCGTAATTCCAAAGATATACAAGGAGAAAAACTATTTGCGTGCGTTGTTCCGTAAGATATTTCAGAAACCGCGTTTTATTTCACGGTATACTTGCGATTTCATTAGTAATCTCTCATCACATAGTAGCGTGAGCATGGCTTAAACGAACTTAATTTGGCTCTAGTATTACTGATGATGTAAAGGAAACTATCCTACTATGATACTACCCTTTCTATAACCCCCGCGTTTACAGATATTGTGTTACAGTGGATGCACTTGTGCTCCTGCGGAAAAATTAATGACTGGAAATGTATTTCTTTGGTGCTAGTGTACGTTTGGTTTCGACGGCACCGGACTTGATGACGACTCGAGGATTGGCTGCCTGGTTCGTTCATCTAAGCCAGTGATCTCCAAACTACGGTCTGCGGGCCAAATCCGAACCGCCAGTGTGATCGCTCCGGCTCGCGACAAAGCACTATAATAATTGAACTAACGAATTTAGCAAGCCTATGCTCGCGAAGGGCGCGTACTCGGCGACTACTCTGGAAATTATGGATAATGGCAGGAAAATTAAAACTGTTTCGGCCCTTGGAACTTACTGAAGTAATCAGTATGGCCCTAAGGCTGGAAAGTTTGGAGACCCCTAATCAAAATCATCTTGTCGCTCGATCAAACTTCACCTAAGTTCATTTGGTTAACGTATTTGATCGCTTCTGAGAGTGAGTACTTCGAGGTAAAAAAACAGAAATAAAACTCTTCGAACTCGATAATGTCATGAATATTTGGCGAAAGAAAGGCGAGGCTTTCCTGCGAGAGAACACTGTATACCTGCGTAAAGTGTTCCCCTGCGTGGGGGATCCCAAACGTGGGGAGTTATCTGAAATGAGTAAATCAGGTGGAACATAAGATCCACTGTCGCTATTCGATATGAATGAAAGCGATAACTGCTTACAAAGAGCAATCTACGTTTTATGTTTGTTGCCAAAGTCTTCGCAAACTTTCACATGCAGGCTGGAATGAGTGACCTAAATTCAATGATAAAGTTTGTCGAGTTTAATAGGTAACCGTGTTAGCAATGAAAGTACAGGAATTAAAAGTACAGGTTAGAAAGTACAGGTTAGCAATGAAAGTACAGGAATAAAAGATTGAACGGCTAGTAACTTGTTTACCTATTCCTCTTATAGAATAAATATTTAACACGGGTGAATTTCCCAGCGTCTTTGAAAATTGAGCTCATAAACAGACAGCCTTTTAATCATCAGTTTCCTACTTCAGGTGCCGTCTATCATCGACGACATTCCATATAACTCCCCACGCAGATCCCCCTGCGTGGGGGATCCATGATGTTCTGGGTGCTGTCTCTGTACATGACATCAGAGAATTAGTTCCCAATGAAGGAATATTGAAATTTGATAGCTGTTCCAATTAAAATTTTGGATAAATGATCTAGCTTCCAAAAACCTTCAGGACTCATTACGTGTAACAATTGAAAGAAATACATCGCAGCCAAAAATTGTTCAAGTATCATCATAATCTAACAAAAATAGTCATGGTCAACGGCAGTTGGAGGATAAACCAAACGTCTAGAGATAATTTATTGAAAAAAATTACAGCGACATGCATGTAGATTTCGCAGGAGGCAGTGGCCCTCACAGCACAAGCCGCACTGTCGGCTAGGGTTCCCTCCTCTGACCCGCTCTGCATCGAGTTCGGACTGGATTGGCCAGCTCCAGTGTTGACCTTTAGCGATTCCCGGTCCCACTTGGCCACGAAATTTTGCTGGAAGTGGAAGCCAGAAAAACTTTCCAATGCGAACTAAGGAAAATCAACAAGAAAATAGGGAAACAAACTATCAATTGGGAAATGAGGAAACAATCTATAAATTGGGAAATTCGGAAACAAACTATCAATTCTGAAATAAGGAAATAAACTATCAATTCGGAAATAAGGAAATAAAATATCAATTCGGAAATAAGGAAATAAACCATCAATTCGGAAAAAAGGAAATAAACTATCAATAATTTATTCGGAAATTAATGATCCATTGGAATAATGCGTAATTAGAGTACGCGTCAAGATATTTCTCACAGATGAAAATACCGGCTCCACTAATTTGTTTTGCGGTTTCGAAAAGCGAGCAAATGACAGAACTAAGTACGGGGGAACAACTGACTCACCTCGGTTCAGCGCCTGTCAATGCGTTGGCGCGATCATCCTGTCAAAGCATAGGTGACCTCCAGATGCTCGCCGGTATCCTCCCCCAAGTAAGGTAATTAATGGTCACACATCTTCTTACTCAGTAACTTAAAACCGAATGATGAAAACGCCATTTGTGGTACACCTCAGGATCGTTGATACTTCCGTAAGCTCGGTCAAAGTGGAGTGTCGTAGTTGAATGCCGAGGTCAGACTGTCTATCCGAAGCCGGTGCCGGAGGAGATAGCGTTTGGTTGTTGCGTTCAGAGGCTGCCGACAAAAATAAGACGGTAGAAAAGGCCAGGCAGAAGTCCTCAATATAATGCTCAAGACGCGTCGCGCACTGTTTGGTGACGATGACTATGCAAATTAGTTGGCAATCACATCATTTTCATCATAATCTGTATGAGACGATTTCTGAAATGTGACAAGCTATGCTACTCGTACCAGTGAATAAAATGGTATTTTCGCTTTTAATTTATTCTGCCATTCGAATAATTTTATCTTGTGTAGAATTTCCTTTGTATCTTCTTTAAATTTAGTTTATCCTCTTGGAAATTGAGTTTTTGTTTCGTTCTATGTTCTTAATTGTTCAAGGGAATCTCAACGGCACTCGAGTTCTAAATTTTGTGAAATCACATTGAAAGTGAAATTCATTTGGTGGGTGTACTAAGAAAATATTTGTTAAGAGTCTCTTGCGACGAAATGTTTGCGCAACCGTTGCTTCAAGAATCTTGTGTAGATGTTTACAAAGACACCACAAATACCAACCATGATATACATCTATTAACATTTGCTTCACAAATTTGGCTTCTCACGACTGGGAACCACGGACGTACGGTGAGATGACGAGGGCTGCATGACAAACACTTGGAAATTTTGTGCGTAAATTTCCATAAATCGAATGAGTGAATCAGTTGAAGAAGAATACATTAATTCGTTTACTCAAATTTTATAGAAAATGATATTTACTGAAGCTCAAATAATGCCTTCGCAGTGATTTAAATAGCGCATTGCAGTAAAGGTTAAGTATGTGGTAGAACAAACTATGTACTGTTTGTGCATAGTAAGTTCACAATGCGGGGTCCGGAGAACGTCTTAACAAATTGAGAAAAAAAGGTAAAAATATTTTACTTCATTACAAAGGAAAAAATTGTAACGGCGTTGAATTCGAAACCTCACGTACATTAAGATTATTAATTGTTTTCTCATTGTTCCGTATACTTCATTTTAACCCGAATCAAAAGCTCGAGTCGGGCTCGAATACTCTGTCGCAAAACAAAGCATGTCTTGAGCAGTTTTCTCCGATGCTTTTATGAAAGGGTGCTTCAAAGTTTTAGTTGCTGTACGTGAGGAAGAACGGACGTCAAACGCTAGAATCATTTTACCAGAAAATTTCATCGTGTTGAAAACAGACGATGGGACGGGCATTTTTTTGCTCCGAAGTTGTCAAAAAAACCATACCCCACTGTTGTGTCATGTTTGACGTGTGAGAGGGTGCGTTGTCCAGAGGAGAAGTAAACGGCTTGTTTTTGAAATATTTTGAGCTTCCTTAACCCTAGAACACAATCCCTGGGTAATTTCCGCCCTATTTCCAATTTTGCAGATGTACCTTGGAAATACGGTTGAGGTGTCTCAGTTCTAGAACTGAACCCATGCAGGAGTAAAAATTTGTCCGACTTGTGTAGCTGAGGAAACCTTGTTGAGGCAAAGTAAAAAGAAAATTCCGCATTTCGGATCTAAGTGTTTACAATGACCGAGTCGGGCTTCTGACGTCTGATAATGGTTCTCAAGGTATCTAAGACGTCTTTATTCTGTAAGAAATTGCCACCACAAAAATGCAACAGAGGAAAAACTTCTTTTTGTTAACATTTTACATTCATCCATATATTCATCATCATCTTCATTCTTCATATCAGGCTGTAGTTACGTATTAGGCCGTTTAATTTTTTTTATAATATTTGTTGATAATTTGAGTGTTCCGTTTTGGAAACATGTTCTGGTCCCTGCTAGCAACTCCTTTTCAAAAACCCCTTCCAAACGTTTAGTAAGCATCAGACCACCTGTATTCTTTTAAATCAGATGTCTTCTGTATTCTTTTTGCACTAAAATTTTCAGCTGAGAATTCCATTGTGAGCTAAAACTTTGTCATCACCCTTAAAATTTTTCAACTATCTTAGCTGAGCGCTAAATGAAGTTGCAAATAAATATTGACATAAAATGAAACATTCGTGTTTCTGGTACTTGTTTCATGAGTGTTTGAACTGCAAACATTGGGTTGAAAGTGACGAATAACGATGTGAAAAGCTGTGACGTTCAGTGTTAGTGTCTTTGTTTTCCTTCTCCAAAAATACGTTCGAAAATGCTCTTCTCTGCTCGTTACACGATCTTAACCTTTTACCGTAGCGTTTTTGTCCTCATATTACTGTCATTCGACTGGCCCTGACATCAGGTTGTTACCGATATTAAAAGCAAGGAAGGAACGGCTGCTCGGCAATCAACTTCAAAGCATTTTTGCATGTTCTCACATTACCGTCATTCGAATGGCCATGACATCTGGTTGTCAACAATATTAAAAGCATAGAAGGAACGACCACTCGATCGGCAATGAACTTCAAGGGAGAGATTAAGGGCTAAATTCAAAAAGAAAAACGATATAACAAAGCTATTGTCGAAAATGGACAGTATGGTCCACCGGAACGTTACAGGCTTAAGGTCAACAAAGCCTCTACGTAATACACAGTCCGCTCACAATCATGAACTCAACCTCATTCAGAGATATTGCTGTAATTGGTTGATCTTCAATCCGAGACACAGGTGTTGCATTCGAAAGATAATGATCAAGAATGCGTCCAGGATAGCGCAGCTACATTTCCTTTCTTAAGGCACTTGAATAATTGAATTGTGTTTCTATCACCACTCTTAGAGACTCTCGAGAGTGATCAAGCTGATGCTTTTATTTCTTTTGATCATTTGACTGAAACATTTTTCCTTGCTTGAAACACAACCTGTGGGTCTTGGGTCAAAGTGTGGTTGTGCAAGTCAAAGTTCTGTCATGAACATCGTATGTAGTTGAGTAATGTTTTCCCTTATTGTGTTTTTACGGATGCAGTTTCTTGAAGTGGCTACCTTTTTGATCTGCCACGTATGAACTCAGTTGAAATGTTCAACAGTCGGTTTGAGAAAAAATTCATGCTGATGCGCTGCTATTCGGTTAGAATATTGTTGAGTTGCAGGATAATAAAGAAAGTAGTTGAAATGTGTTCCTGCTGCGACGAATAAAAAATTACTGCGTTAAAAAACAATCGCATCTTCGTTTTATTTTGCCTGAGAATAACATTTCTAACTTAAGTTCTTATCAGGTAAAATTATGCAAGACGGAGACATCAAATCCGCAGAAATTGACAAATTAGATGAAAATGAAAATACATTTCAATAGCGATGCAATTAGCCGAATAAAATTAGTAAAGTTATCACACGTGGCTAATTTTATATCCTAAAATACATGTCTATTTTTCTGAGGCTATCTCGAGCAATATCTGACTGGACTGTTACTGAGGGTTCGAAAATAAATTTGATATATTCTGAAAGCGGAGTGGGACTCACGCTCGCTGGAAGTGTGTTCTCTCTAATGTATTCTTTAGTACGAAAATAGCATTCCTCGCCTCAAGAGGACGCAATCACTCTAATTAACCCATTTTTAGTGACCGAGGCGGTGGGGTCTTTGATCTTCACACCTGGTCGCTGAAGGACCTGAAAGCCTCCAGCCACTAAAATGTCAAGTAAATTTGGCTTCGTGGAATTCCCAAGAAGCTCAGTGTAATGCAACGTTTTTGATGAGCTTGGTGTAAAAATTCATCTAGAGTTTGAAATTAGCCTTTTAAGGATCACTGTCATGCCTGAAGCATATTAGGAGTTGCTAATGTTTTTATGTTCTACATGTTTAATTTGAAACGTGGCCCTCTATTACATATTGAGTCATATTTTACGTGTCATGGACATGAGAAAATTAATTTGTCTCTTATGGATAAAAGCGCCCAAGAAAGCAAGACTTTTCTGGTTTATCGACAACTGAATTCAACCGCTGTCGGAAATTTAGTCATTACCGGAACTTTTGAGTTACGAGTTAGTATCTTTTACAGCTTCCATGTGCTTACTGGTACACGTGCCCGAGTATATGAGATTTTCACTAAGTTTGTGCAAGCAAAATTTTTCAAATCGAAAAAATGAGAATGAGCAACTGCTTAAATTTGGTCTCGAAGGCATATCAGTGCATCTAACTTGAGAAGCATCACAGTTACCTTCGGCGCTAGTAAAAGGTACGCAACCTCACTCCTCAAGAAAGAGATCAGGAACAGCAGGACGAGTGGAGAAGTAAGAGCCAGGTTTGAATGGTTTGAAATAAGGTCTAAGGAGTACTTCGAAGTTATCCCACGCTCACTGAGAATTTATCTAAAGTTCACCATCATTCCTAATTGGTGACAGGTTATTGAATTGAATCCATCAATTTAACACCACACTAATCTTGAAGTCGCTTCAGTTATAAGAATTAAGTATTATAAATCAATTATAGGCCTCAAGTGTAATGATTATTATTTACTAATCTTTTTAGTCAGGTTTTATAGTACAAACATATGAGTTTGACCTCTGTCGTCGATCGGCTTTTGCATTTTTTTTAATGCGTTCATTGTGGTTTGTTTCAGATCTTCAGTGTTTTACCAATGTTTCAGTGGGTGTATATTGCGGTGGAAAGTTTATTCTAAGTGCATTTTTCAAGTGTCTTCCAGGTTCTGACGATTGCTTTTTCTCAATTCCCCTAACAATGATTTCAGTTCAACTGCCAGAACTTTGTTAGTAATTACATCGTTTCCTTCAAGACAGTGGGGTCTTTTTACTCCAGAATCATTTTAAACATATCAGATTGGAATATTAAACTTATCCATTGCAGGATCGAAAAGCTAATTAAACTGATTTCGAAACTAAATATGGATTTAGCATTTACTATAACGGACATTCATACAACTGAATAATTTTTGAATTGGGTCAAAAGTTTATTCACTGCCAAAATATTGAATATCTTCCGCTATTCACGATAGAAAGAGTAAACATTGACAGTGGAGAAAAATCAATTTTAGGTAGAAATGACCCTAATTTTCAACATTTTATTGCTAAAATTTATAGCTTTCACCCCTAGTTTTTTGTGTGTTTTGAATTATTCTATTACTGGGGGTTATTTTGCTTTCAAAAAGCCTCAAGATACAGTGGGCACTGCAGTTTTGATGATATTTTACATTAATCGAACTTTTATGTAAGCAACATGCATGAAACTCTCACAGATTATATTTCTTAATAGTTGAACTGAAGATCCAAAATGAAGCAATACATCATATTTTTAAGATTCCTGGATAGTAAAAGATATGTATGAGACATGACAGAAGTATGGTGTTCATCTATTAAAAAAGAAAATTATCAAATACTAATACTTTTTTGAAATATTACAGAATGTGAAAAATCGTTCGTCATTCTAGACGTTTGTAGGACAAGAATCTATGTGGCTCGGTGAAAAGTTACATGGTCAGTTGCAAATAAACCACCTTTGCAAATTATCGTTTGTGGTAAATCGTGTCTTATGTGAAAGATGATCCCGGAAGCAAATCATTGAGCTGATTTTAGTTACATGCGGAAGAAATTCGATGAAAAAGAATTCATGTCCAATTAAACCCATCACATTTTGCCGTATGTCGAATAACTCGTAGATTTAAGGAATTTGGTACAACCGCCGACTTGCCACGGTCAGGTGCTGCGCAGAAGTTCAGTGTTCATGCACGCTGAATAATGAGAGAGGTAGTCGTAAATAAGCCCATGATTACTAGCAAAGCGCTACAACTTGGAACTCAGGCATCCAAAACAGAAGTAAATAGCAAACCATCAACAGAATGACCCAAAAATAACCAAAAAAAGTTATAGAACTTACTATATGCTCTTGTTAACATAAACCCTGATGCAAGTCATTCAAAATTTGAAAAAATACATTTAAACAAAATAAGTGAGTGTACAAGGATTGTCATTTGGTCTGATTAAATCAAAATTGAATGGTTCGGCGGTGCCACCGCTCGCTGGATGGAGGACAGTTTATGAGCTCAAACACACCACGCCAGCTGTGTAGCGCGGAGGTGGCAGCATAATGTGTAGGGTTGCCTCACTCCGCATTCCCCTGATGCACTCCACATCATTGAAAGAAAGATGGTTGGTGCCATGCATAGTCGCATTTTTGATGAAAATCTCAATGTTAATGTGTTAAGTCTCCTATTGAAGAATACAGTAAATTTTGGTCTCTGAATGAATCGAATTAAAGTTTAATAAATGAAATTTACTGTGCTCCAGTGAATGTCTATCTCAGCATAAGTTTATCGGAAAATTATGCATTCCGTGTTGAGGAAAACTTGTTTAACCTATTTCTTTTGTTATACGTTTTCTCATTTACACGTTCGACATATTTCACTGCGTCTCTTTAAATGTAGTGACATACTACGCGATAAAACGCAGTTCCGTGAAAAGCTGCGGTAGCCGTAAATTCGCCAGCACGTGCTGTCTTACGGGGCCTGACATACTAGAGAAACCGCGATGCGGAAAACGCGCCCGGTGTTTTTTCTGGCGCTCATGTCGGAGGAAGGAGGAAGGAAATTTACCGCAACCGTCGTGCGGCACGTCGTGACACATCGCTCAGTGCTGCCGTAAACGAAATTCATTTCTAGTTTCTCATACGCGTAGAATATCAGGAAAATTTTCAGATATTTTCATATAATATTATTTATTATTACTTCATCCATATCAATTATTATTTCTACTATGTAATAGCTATTATTATTATTTCATTTATCACTGTGCTTTCTAATATTTTTATAAAAACCAGGAAACTTGTCTTGACCACGGTTGTATGGGTGCACGGAATATCTCCGTACACGAGGCATATCCAATAATCCTTCGCTTTCAGTTGCGCACACAGTTGCAACATTTATGAAATGCGAAACCTCCATTCTGTTCAGAGTTCCAAACAGCACTGAACGGAAAAACGCGCGACAACCTTCACGGTTTCCGAGCCAATGTGTCATGTAAACTTCAAATGCTTTTTACCGCGCGAGGTTGCGGTGGCAGTTTCCCGCTGCCGCCACCGCATAGTACCCGTGTGTCATAATACTAACTCGTCAATAATGCGCTGTTCAGAGTGATACATTCTCACTTAGTAAGAATTATACATTAACGCATACTATTTTTTCCAGCGCTTCGGGAGCTTCTGTCAATTTTCTATTTGATTACCTGTGCAGGTGATCCTGCACCCGACCCGGCAGTCGCTGGGCACGTCGGGCGCGCTGCTCATCCTGCCGGGCATTTGGGCGTCTGCGCTGTTTCTGGCGATGCCGCAGTTCCTCTTCAGGACCCTCAGCCACCACGTCATCAACTTGCCTGGTGTCGAGGCCGTCAACTTCTGCTTCGAGGACTGGCCCGTCGAGCACGGCCGCGCCTACTACAGCGTCTTCGTCATGCTCGTCCAGTTCTTCGTGCCCTTGCTCACCGTCACGGTGTCCTACGCGATGATTGTTCATAAGCTCAAGAGTCGTGTGCTATCGTCTAGTGTGAGGGGGAGCCACAATTTAAGGAAAGATGAAAGTAGAAACAGAAAAACTAATGTGCTATTGATGACAATTGCTATTATATTTTGTTTGTCGTGGTTGCCCTTCAATCTTTATAATATTATTGTGGATTTCACGAACCCCTTTGGAGAAGACACGGACACGATGTTGACTGTGTACGCCATTTGTCATCTCTTGGGGATGTCTTCAGCCTGTTCAAACCCAATCCTCTACGGTTGGCTCAATGACAACTTCCGAAAGGAATTCAAGGAAATTTTACGAGTGGTTCCCTGTTGCAAATGTTTGTCGGAAGAAGATCCCGTTTCTTCCCCTCGGTCAAGAATATTGTCTTTGGGACCGGAAACCCAAGAAGAGTTGGAGCCTGACGAAGGAACAAACTTCAAGCCCTTCGAACAAATTATGATGAAAGATCTAAATTCTCCGGTAAATGGAATAACCTTAGACGATTCAGTAGAAAATAAGGTGGTTAACGGGAATGAATCAGAGGAGGACAAACTAATTTTCAGAGAAACCACTTTGTCGTGAATGATTGAACCAATCTGATAATTCTAACGTAATACTCAGTATTAAGTCTTTTTTCTAGTCTTTTCGGATCAACTAGAATTATTAAATCTTTATTGCGACAAATAGAGCTACTAAAATAAGAGATAATTGGCAATATTTACATGTGCGTTAAAGTGCTGATTTATTTTTATACTTCGTTTGTACAAGTGATTGAGTAATGTGTATTTCTGCAAGAATAACCTAATATTTTGCGATGTGTACAGCCAGTGCAGAAAAAGAAGCTAGGTTACTTTTCGAGTCGAACTGTAAAGTTGCTGAAACTCCTCGCTTATTCAAGTATTAATTTGTTCTTGAATGACGATATATATCTGATCTACAATATAATCCATATTATTTTTCAATCATTTTATGAACTGTATTTAGTAGAATGAGTGAAAAACGGGTAATTATGGATAAGTTATTCGAGCCTCTCGCAAGTTACAGAAAATGTGAAATAGCTAAGATACTGAAGACATTTATCCCAGTCAGCGTCAGTTCAACGAATTGGTAACTAACAAAGATTGTCCTCGAAGCGGTCGCCTTCGAGCTGCACGCAGCTCAAAGCAATTGTCCAAAAGGCTGAAGTAAGTGTCCGACGAACTGCGAAGACGTGACAGCAAATGCGCACCTGGGAAATGATTGTAGGAGAAAACCACTAAGAACCTAGCTAGAATAACTTGACCATGTCATCATTCAATATGTAAAAGCGTTAATCGACAGACCTCCAGAAGGTAAAACGACTGGCTACAAGGCAAAGGTTCTCAATAACTTCGAGTAAGGTACGCTGACATATGTTTTGCAATGGGAGACTTACAAGTAAAGAGGTCAATTTCAACAGCTTCAAAGGTATAGTTCTTGAAAAGTGTCTTACAGACATCATAGGCATCCAAATTATGTTTTCAGACGATAAAAATTCGCATCATTTTTGCTGTGGGTCGCCATCTCTAATATCCAAAATCCTCCTTTCAATCTTGCTCAACAAAATACGAAAGCGAACACCAATTCTTACACAACAAATTTTGACTCTTATGCTTGGTGAAAGCACAATGCATTTAAAAATACTCCGTTCCCTTTCTAGCAAAACAGGACACCCATGTTGGAAAATGGTCATGAATACTTCGTGTTTTTTAACAATGGAAATATAGCCCAATCAAATCCCTATGCAAACCCAACTGATTTTCTATTAGGGATACATACGAAAATGAATCTTGTGTTTCCTCTTACACAAGAATAATTAAAGCTCTGAGGAGTTTTGAAACGGAATGAGAGAATATCAATTGCAAAATCTTACTTATAATGACTGAGGTGTCGAAACTGACTTTGAGTCTCTTTCAGTTCGTGTGAGAGTGGAATATATTGAATATAATTTCAATGACGTAGAAATGGTAGCAATCAAATGCTGTAACAGTTATTTTTTTATCGAGCTAAAATACATCTTTGCTATTTAGTTAGCCCAAGTACTCGGCATATGCACCATTTATATTTTGGAGTTTTATTATTAGTTGCCTTTGAATGCTTTACCGTTCTGTCCATTCTGGTAGAAAAGATTACAAATTTGCACAACATCCGACCGAGCAATGTGCGACAAACATATCAGAGCAAGTTTTGTTCATATCCTTTGGCAACTTTAGAATACTCACGTCCTACCTAATGGCTGTTGTGGGCAGTAAAGTTTAAGTTATGCAATGTGACGATATAACATTGGTGCTTTGTAATTTCGCAAGGTACAAAAGATTGCCATAGATGTTGCCTATGAAATTGAAACGAAATCAATAAGAAAAGTTATTCAACGTGTTAAAAGGACTAACAGTTAAAACGCGGGATTGTAGCTCAGACGCCCATCAGGGAGATACAAATAGCGAATGAGAATTAATTCTCCCAGGGGGATTATGTGAGGTCTCAATCTAAAGATTAAGAGGCATTCCTTTTGTTGAAATGGAAAAAGTTTTTTGTTTTATACCGGGCCAAATATTTTCGCTTCACTGCTGCCCTGTTTTTAAGAAATTGTTCTGTTTCAAACGTGCAAAATAACAATGACTAATAAATTCATTTATTCTGAATGTTGAACGCATAAGCAGATCATGCTTTCTTTCATCATACAAGAGGAGGAGCGGTAGTAGGGTCATGAACTGCATTGTTAAAACGATCAGCACTGGTCGTTCCCGTATTTACTCTCTTCTTTACTACTTCCTTCTTCAACTTTTATCTTGTTTCACAAACTTATTTCTCAACTTACCGTTTCTATGCACCTTTGCATAGATTCCGAACTCCCTTAAGTACATACTGAATGGTGCCTTTCTCTTTTTTGAATGCCTTTGTTGCGGTTAGGGAGGCTGAAACTAATATCTAACCTAATCTTGTCGCTCAAATCTTTTTTAAACGTGGTCATGATGAACCAAAAACGTTCCTGACACAGAGCAGTCATGATTTAAGAAAAACATGTTCATAATTTAGAAAAAAAAACATGTAAAATCATTGACTGGGTAGAGGGGAATAGACAATTTTGCTGGCTCAAATGACATTTGTTTTAACCTTCACTAGCCTGTTTCCTGAAAGTTGACACATTGTATTTTTGTGTTGCTCGCTCTATACTTTGAATGCTGAACACTATTCATTAAAATACACTTTTGATGGTTTTATTGTACTACTCCTGAAAACATTTTAACTTGAATTAGGTTGATACCATAATTTTGATAAATAGTGTAAAATTATTTTATCTAATTGTGGGAACCAGTTTGAAATTTTGGCTTTGAGTAGTGAGCCTTCGGTGCCGATGAAAGTTTCAAGACCAGGGTCACTGAAGCAAATGTTATAAATGATGGTGAGTTCACTCACCGAAGCAAACTGTATTACATCCTGGACTCTTATTATACTCATGCATTGAATTAAGGAATTCTTTCGCCCATCACTCAAAAAGCCGATTTTTATTGAACAACCATATTTTTGGGCAATTCTCAAATGACCAACGGTAATTGAACTACCCCATTTTCTGACATCACTCAAATCACCAACGTCAATTGAGCTACCATATTTTTGGACATCACTCAAATAATTAACGCTAATTGAAATACCATATTTGCGGACACTACTTAAATAACCAATGTTAATTGAACTACCATATTTTCGGACACCCCTCAAATAACCAATGTTAATTGAACTACCATTGTGACTTTCACAACCGAAGTAACTTTNACTTTGAATGCTGAACACTATTCATTAAAATACACTTTTGATGGTTTTATTGTACTACTCCTGAAAACATTTTAACTTGAATTAGGTTGATACCATAATTTTGATAAATAGTGTAAAATAATTTTATCTAATTGTGGGAACCAGTTTGAAATTTTGGCTTTGAGTAGTGAGCCTTCGGTGCCGATGAAAGTTTCAAGACCAGGGTCATTGAAGCAAATGTTATAAATGATGGTGAGTTCACTCACCGAAGCAAACTGCATTACATCCTGGACTCTTATTATACTCATGCCTTGAATTAAGGACTTCTTTCGCCCATCACTCAAAAAGCCGATTTTTATTGAACAACCATATTTTTGGGCAATTCTCAAATGACCAACGTTAATTGAACTACCCCATTTTCTGACATCACTCAAATCACCAACGTCAATTGAGCTACCATATTTTTGGACATCACTCAAATAATTAACGCTAATTGAACAACCATATTTGCGGACACCCCTCAAATAACCAATGTTAATTGAACTACCATTGTGACTTTCACAACCGAAGTAACTTTGATCACCAGCATGAAGGTGACAGCTGATGTGACATTGACAAGGTGACAGGTTATCCAGGCGTCTGTCATATTGTATTTCTAATATGCTTAAAACATGGTTCGCACAAATGAACGAGAATGTCTATTGATAGATTCTGCTTATTCACTTTGATGTTCGAGAGAATTAGAGGGAGTATCTCTAACGACCAAAGACCTCGTCTTGATGTTAATAATATTTGTGTCTGTCTAGTTGTTGGTGTTCTTTGATTCACTTTCATTTCCCTTCGTGCAAGCACTGCTTTGTAAATGTCACTTGTCGTTTTGTTTTGGCTCTGGAGATCATGGAAGTGTAGGCGCCATTTCGTTCCAGAGACCACGCTGGAGCCATCTGCGTACAAGTATGATGATGTTCGTCTCCACCGAAGCATGCATTCATTCATGTAGGAACAACGCAGTTTCAGAGTAATCCTGCGAACTAATCGCTTTAAGAGCATTTATCAAAGTGAAATGATAAAGGCTGACTATAGTCCCGAAAGCGATTCAAAAGCTTAGGCTTGGATTTGAATTCAAGGCCAATTCAGGTATTATTCAACCATGCTCGGACAATATATCGCAACAATAGAGTAATTCATCACACAAGAGGGGGAGCGGTAGTAGGGTAACAAACTGCATTGTTAAAATGATCAGCACTGGTCGATCCCGCATTTACTCCTTTCTTTATCTCTCGTTTTCTCTTTATCTCATTTGCAAATTATACCGGCGATTACGGTTATCCAAGTTCTTGCAATGGCAGCAGATCATGCTTTCTTTACATTACCATCGTTATTGAACATTGATGAGCTGGCGATTTTTCTCCTTTTCACTATTTTTCAAGTACAAGTAACATAATTATTGATTTTAGCAATATAATAATTTTGGCACTTCTTCCATTTTTGTCAATAGGAGATTAGAACCCTTATTTTCATAAGATTTTTTTAGGTACTGATACGTGTCTGATCAAGTTCCAGTGGCTTGAAGTACTAGCTATTGTGTCCGATGTCAGTTTAGCGCTAGACAAGGGATATGCTAACGTATAGTGTGCGTATAGTGTATAGTACAGTATAGTGTGCGCAGTGCTTTCAAACGACATTTCCAAAGAGCTGTTTGTCATCACCTAATTTCAGCAAGGAAAAACATCAAAGCGTTGGGTATCCTGGAGTGTTTTGGATGTGTTTGTGACTGTTTTTCCGTGTACAAATAGTCTTTCATCCGAGTGAAAATGAACGCATTGGATATGGCTCGTTACACAAGCGATGCAAATGTGTAATTCTGTTTTTTGTTGAGCCCTTGACTTCCTCTTGCTTCAAGAAGTGTTTCGTTTTGGATGCATGCTCGGTCACTATAGATTCTTCGTTGTCGTCTGACAACTACGAGACTGAAGCGTCAACGTTCAACCCACCCTGAATAGCATGGCATGACTCGGTAACATTGGTTCAAAAATCGCAACGAAAAATTGTACACCGACTTTTCTTATTTCCAGGAGAACATTCAATTATTTCAAACATGAATTAAAAACTGATATTCATTTAAGCTTAGAGCATAGTGCTGATTAGAATTTATCTTTAGTTTTTAAAAGAAAAACCAAAATAATTCAGTAGACGTATGCTGCAGTTAAAAGTATGTAAATGATATTACAATTTTTATTTGGCATGACGCATGCGCACCTGCACTTTTGCAGCTTTCTAAAGAGGAAAGGAAGTCCATATCTTTCCACTTTTGTCTCTATGCTCGTATTTCGAAAACGCAAATAGCGATGCGAACACAGAAAAAATGCTTATAAAATATATGAAACTATGACTTACGACGACCAGGAAAAGTCATGATGAAATAGTTGCCTGACATCAATACAATCAAAGTTCACAGTCATTTTACATTTTTTTGTGTTATGAGAGTCGAACTTTAAATGGATCAAATATTCAATGCGTTATTATATGATATAGTGTGCTGCGAGTAATCACCATGAAGAAAGCATTCAAATGGTAGATCATAACGGAAAATTTATGGCTTATACTCGAATATAGCTATGCATAACGTACTACTATTCGCTAACATCATGGCTGAAACTTAAATAATAATGCGATGGAATATGAAAGTCATAAATCTAAGTACAAACTGTCCATTCTCATTAAACATCAAATATTCAGGCACGCAGTAGATTGTGTAGTATTCAAATACATGATGTTGGGAGCAACATTTCAGCACCTTGTTGCCCACCACACTGTAAGAATATCGCCTAAAGTCGTCAATATCTGTGCACGCCAAAGTTGACGTTGCACATTACAGGAGCATTGAGTGAATCGTGATGCACTACGCATTCTGCGTGAGGCAGACTGANTAACGTACTACTATTCGCTAACATCATGGCTGAAACTTAAATAATAATGCGATGGAATATGAAAGTCGTAAATCTAAGTACAAACTGTCCATTCTCATTAAACATCAAATGTTCAGGCACGCAGTAGATTGTGTAGTATTCAAATACATGATGTTGGGAGCAACATTTCAGCACCTTGTTGCCCACCACACTGTAAGAATATCGCCTAAAGTCGTCAATATCTGTGTACGCCAAAGTTGACGTTGCACATTACAGAAGCATTGAGTGAATCGTGATGCACTACGCATTCTGCGTGAGGCAGACTGACCGGTCACCGTCGAGCGTGTTTGCCCGCCAGTCGTTGTGTCATTGTTTTACTAATTCCCTGTCATTCCTTCAAACTCTTTCTAGTCGCTGTATCATCGTTATACCACCTCTTTGCAGTCATTGTGGCATCGTTGTACTATCTTTTTCCAGTCACTGTGCCATCGTTGTACTAACTCTTTCCAGTCACTGTGTCATCGTTGTACCAACTTTTTCCAGTAGCTGAGTCATCTTTGTGTCAACTTTTTCCACTCGCTGTGTCATCTTTGTCCTAACTCCTTCCAGCCGCTGTCATAGTTATACTGACTCTTTTCAGTCACTGTATCATCGTTGTACCACCTCTTTAAACTCTCAGTGCCATCGTTGTGCTAACTCTGTCCAGTCACTGTTATCGTTGTTACAACTCCTTCCAGCCGCTGTCATAGTTATGCTGACTCTTTTCAGTCGCTGTATCATCGGTGTACCACCTCTTTCCACTTGCTGTGCCATTGTTGTGCTAACTCTTTCCCTTCACTGTTATCGTTGTACCAACTCTTTTAGTCGCTGAGGCATCGTTATATCAAGTGATACTAGGCAGCTCGTTAATTAGGGCTACATCGCGAATATCAAGGGAAGTTTCGTTTTTTTCTGAAGAGTTAATTTGGTAGCAAAATTAACGTTTTCACTCAACAGGCCGTCATTTTGAACGTCAAATCATAACTCTAACTGTCAGTGTTACATCAACGCCTTTGGGCTTCCGTATGTGAATTGTGATTCAGTGTTGAGTAGTTTTATCACTGAAATTTTATATCTCTGCATAAGTTCATGAAACTCGTCAAGTGTTTGCATCCGTAAAGATTTTCTCTGTATATTTCGTGTTCTTGATGTCGAATTTACATTTTAATAAATTTGCTCATTTCTTGGCATAGGTTTCGTAGAGTGCAGATAGACAAATGTTTATTCTTACACATATTTGCTTTTTATAAAAATTAAAGCTGTTCGTATCATTTGAAGGTTAGCACACCTTTGAATGTCCTGCTTATTGTAAACATTTGAGAGCTTGTGTGTGGGAAGCAGCGTTTGGGAAAATGAAGACAATATACTTTGTTCAGCCATAATACAATTATTCTTCTCAGTTTGACTTTAATATGAGGTATTAGTTGATGCCGTTTTGCTCATGTAATTGAACACGTAACGAAATTTTGCAGCTGCACAATTTTATGAAGTATTCTAAAATTTACCATACCTTGCTTCAAAAGACTTGCCTTAGAGGCCTGCTGTAACATAAATACGGCAAGCCTTTTTCACGGTTTCACCGAATAATAGGTTAGAACGTAGATCGAATAAGTGCTCTTTCATCCTGCTTATCAATCAGCTTTATACTCTGTGTCTCATCCTGGTCTATTATCTGAATGTTCACATAGAACATATTAAGAACGTTAAACGGATTTTCAATGCACATGGAAGTCCAAGTGAGAACGTTATTTTTTACTAATTCGGTTAGAAATCCAATTCAGCAGAAAATAATATGCGTTATTCAAAAGGCAATTTCAGAATTTAAACAATTCAAGACATTCGGAAGTGTCTCATCCTAAAGTAGTGTCAATGTATCACAAAGGAAAACATGTGTATAACGGCTCATACGACACTAACAGTAATGAAAAAATACGAAAACATGAGGCCACACGTCTGTCGAGCGGCTGATTTCTTGTGTTAGAATAAATGCACCGGTGCTTCTGAGAGCACAATACTAACCATGACTGTGGATGTCATTTCTTTTTTATTTCTTCTCTGGTGCCTGTGCGGGACCGGCGTCTGACAGCGTGGGACTTGTTATAGGGCAGCAGCCCGAGATAGGTCTACATTGCTCGGTCTTGCGGCCATTTTCTGTTCTATTCTTCTAGCTTGTAATGCTTTCATCGTGACGACTTGATTGGTGATGGTGAATAACTTTCTCAAGTGAACAATTCTGACTCACTTGTAAGGGACGAGTGATTGAAACTATTTTCTTTCTATTTTCCCTCAGGAAAAATCACTTCGAAAAACAGTGAGGGGTTAGTGAGTCTGTTATTTTACTTAACTTGCAGGGGTCGAAGGGATGCATGCATTTACCATATTTTAATTTTCCCTAATGCTGCCTAATGCAGAAAGTACAAAATTCAAAGGTGTTTTGGTAATTTTTTACTGGGCCGTTTACTATTTTCAACTTAGAGTAAAAGGAAACAAGTGGGGAGACTTTGATTGCCTGTGTATAACTTCAAAAGTACATTATCACATTATAACAAGTGCATTGTCATCTTTTTTATTAATGAGAAAGGCATTTTATCCCTTCTTTCAAAATATTTCATGAACAACACGCACATGGTCAATCTCATGTCGTATGCGGGAAATGATGCGCTAATGCTGACAATTGCCGTGTTAATATAGATAATTTCAGGCATTTCGTCCGCACAAAGGACACTTCGCTGATGTCAGTACAGACAGCGATCTGTTGTCAGATCGGCTCAACTTTTTGCTTATTTGTTGCATTTGTTCTCTTCTGATAATCTCGTCAGAAACTTTGCTCAAGGCTCAACAATAACATTTCAATCAGGAAATGTTGAGCTAGTGGCACGACGCGAATATAATATTAATCTTAGGAAATTTTGCGAATAAAAATACATGCTTTAACATTAACGAACCTTGCATGATTTGCAGACACATTTGCTGTCGGTCCTATCGAGTACCGTGTTCGCAATTCTGTTCATTTGGAGCAGAAGTAAAGCTAGCTTTGTACATGCATGCACGCTTCAGTATGACTTTTATGCCTACGTATTTCGGCCCGTTAATATCTCACTAGTTATAGATGCAAGTACGAGTTCTCATGTAGCAATGCTAAAGTTAGTATAGAAAAAGCTCATTGAAATTATGCATGTACCAAAGCCTGTTTTTTAAGACTAATTTTACATTTCTGTAGGCAGTTGTTGGCTGTGTAAGAAGGGCATTCTATCATTATTATTACTTTTTTGTAGCTGTAAGGTACATAAATCGCTTCATGTCACTGAGAGCATCTGATTATTATGTTAGATGTAGTGGCCCCCATTAGCATTTATTGCATTTTTATACGTTTGTGATCATTTTGATAGATGAGTATTGATCTGATACGTTTTATTGGCGTCATCAGCGAACAGGAAAAGACACAGATGATGGCGAATTTACCGCACGTCTTTGTGGTCTTACGCAGTCTAACTTTTTTGCCAAAACGTCTCTGATTTTAGCTGCCTAATGCAGAAATTGTATTTAAGCGGCTAAAACCATAGATGCACCGACGAAAAAGTTAGACTGGGTTGTTTAAAGACGCTCCTTTTGTAGTCCCGTGTGGCCTCTAAATCTCTCAAACCGACAGTGTTTTCTTGCACCATGGTAACATGATGGAAACTTAACATGGATTTTTTTGTGTAGTCTCCAATATAGTATGAAAGATGCTGATAACTGGACGTAGAACTGACCTCGGTAGTAGGATAGATTGTTTTGCCCTGATGAACTGCATCCAGACATGCCACTACACGACATGTCCAGATAAGCATGATGTGATGAACGACTCTCGTACGAAGGTATACATCAGGAGAGGGACAAATATTTGATTAAGACCTGCTCAATTTGGACAGCACACTTGCGGGATGCATTCGACGGTAAGATGGTGCGGATTGCGATGTGCTGTTCTTATCGAAAAGTCGCTTGTTAAAAAAAGTTCGAAAATTGTTCAGACTGTAAAATGAAAAGTTGGTAAAGTTGATGTTCTTCGCTGAAAGACTTGCATCACGCCCTCGTTCTTTACAATTTAACGTTACTCAATTGTGAAAGATAAAGTGCCTGTAAATAAATTATTTTCTCGAGCTTTTAGAGATATTCCTGAATGTATAATGATCTTTTCCTCTTGTATGTACTACCATAATAAATCGGAGTCACTAATATAAATGAAATTTTCTAATCATTGACTTAATGCCAAGTTGGGAAAATTATTCGTTTTTTAGCTGTGTGTAAACAGAATCAATGTTATCATCGATGTAAATCATTTTCCTAATGTTCCATTCAAATGCCTTAAGATGAAGTTTTGTGTTCATTCTTCCTTCTCATCATGTTTTTTTGACCTTAAATTGGAGTATATTCAACGTAGAAAATCTAATCATAACCTTTTCTGTCATGAATTGTGAACTTTCCACGCTGAAAATACCTGCACGGGAATGGTTTGAAAAATGACAATAACCGTTAAATATTTTGAACAGAAGCAATGATGAATTTTATTTGAACTTTGAGGTCTATTTTCTTGTCTACGACGGTTATAGTCTAGGTAATTCATGAGTAAGATGTGTAAAAATCTAAATTTTGTTAATTTAATTTTACGAAATGTATGTCTCGTTGATTAAGTTATTTTCACCTTGTGTTACCCTCTGTGTTAGTCCATTTCATTATTTTGTGTTTGTGTAGCTTGATGGCGTGTATTTTCCTAGCTTGACACGGCTTTTGTTTAATTTCTTCTCTATATTTTATAAAAGGGAAAAATTCCTAACCTCCCGTTGTATTTCATGGCTCAGACCACAGATTTATAACTTCCCCCTTTGGGAGACAAGTTCTACAACAAACTTATCCTCGCTGGGAAATGTATAGAATTTTTCATTCAGAAACTTCAGTGCAAGGGAACGTTGATGTGTCTGCCCTTATCACTCATCATTTGGAGTAATAATTGTTACAGGAGCATTACCTGGCCTAACTTTTCACCGTAGAATCTATGATTTTAGTCGCTCAGTGTAGAAACTATTCTTGGGCGGTGAAAATCGCATATAGCCCAGCCAAAAAATTTGACTGGGTTGTAAGTGTTGAATACTCGGCACGCAATATTCATGACCCGCATTTTTACTAAACTCTGTGAATGTTGATAAGCGGAGCTCAGGTCGCAAGACGCAGGACTTTCGGCCCTTGCGCCCCCTTGTGAGGTCCATCGGTGTTTGTGCGCTGTGTTGGTCGCTAAGCGTGATAAATTTGTGTGTTAAGGACTTCGTCAATATTCATAACTCATCTTCTTCTCTCAGGTGTACTGCATAGACATTGTCGAGATAACTTTCGTCGAGATTATGAACTTCCTTAAAAAAGGTTCACATAGAAAAGTTTATTATGCTCGTGGGATTTGTATCTATTTCAAAGTTTAATCATATTCATCGAGATTTTCATTGACATTTAAAAAAAAACCTAATGTGATTTATAATAAAGGCAACACATTTCCCCTAGTCAATATCGTCTCGAGGCAATGTTTAATTGTACTGTTTTTAAATTTTCTCACACAGTAGTTAATGAAACGCTGACGTTGTGTGAGCAGCAGACCCCAAGTAAAAAGTGTCTTTGACGTAATTTTTTCGTCATTTTTTTGTACATTTCGAGTTCTTCTCCTGTTATTTGTTTCTTAACGTGCACCCTCTCCTAATCAATCTCAACTGAATTTTGCACAGGTAGCTCGTCGAAATGTTGACTAAAGACATCAATTTAAGGTAATTAAAATCACACAACGCCCAAGCACTATTGAATTTTGAGCAATTGTGTAGGAGCAATTCAGGAATGAGAAAATTCACGCATAAGTACAGACAAAATTTACTTCATTTTTTCCTTTACTTAATTAATGCACGATGTATGCTGTACCCAACATGCCCACCTACAGTTTAAAATCACGTAGAACCTGCAGTAGACTTCGCCATCGGTGCCCGGAGGTTTGGAATTATAATACAGAGCATCTTGGTGAGACGTCGACTCACGCTGTTCCGTGGGATTACGTAGCTCTATTCCCACTAATTAACTGTCATTTTTTGATACTGGAAAAATTAGAGTCGCTACTCAGAGAAACGGTGATTTCTGGTCTCTCTGCTTAGCAGTTATACAACTGAAGGTAAATTCGAGAATAATTGGGCATTTATGCTCAGCGTGCTTGAGTTTGTTCGCTCAGAACCGTTAGTTTTGATTTTTTTTAGTATTCTAGACTTAATACAAGTCTTCATTTTATTACCATGGTCTATGTTGTTTCTAACCCATGGGTTTGAATATAATAGTGAAATTACATATGTTCATCATTTTTTTTGAATTAATACACTTCAGTTATCTCCCTTAGGGGTTTGAAAATTTTTCATTTTTCAGTAATTTAGCTGTCTTAAATATACACGTATATTATCATAATGGAAAATTTGGTATAAAATCATATGTGATCCTGAATGCTGTTTTCAATAAAGAAATATCCCTGCCCGCTTTAATTAACCTTTTTCTGAACATCGCACACCAGAGTTAAGTAAAAATGTTATTAAACAGAGAATTAATTTTAAGATTTGAGTAGAATAATCTAATGAGAATTCCTCATTGTTCAATAACTTACATCATATATAGCTAGTATGAACATGACTGAGAAATACATCTCTTTGATTCAAAGGAAAAGCATTTATTATCACATTTGTTGATATTCGGCTTCTGTTGGTGATGTTAATTTCTCTTGCAGTGCAAAAATATCGTCGAAGCTTCATAATAACTCCGCAGGCAAGCCGGGGCATTAGTTGCAGTGAAAAACTGGCAGACTTCTCTTGGCGTATTACCGATTTTTTGTTGTGGAGAAAACTACTCTAGAGGTCCATTATAGACCAATCTGACCTACTTTTGGAACTTAAAACAATTTGATTAATTTTAACAATTTATTTACCACAACGATACATCATTAGATTGTTTTTTAAAGCTGTTACAATGGACACATTTGAGTATAGCTACTCGCGGGCTCGAATAAGTTCATTGACTTCTAGGACATCCTGTCATCAACACTATATTTTGGTGAAAAATTAAGCGTAACCTAATTCACTTAACCTAGTCGCACACTGAGCTGATCAATGAATGAGTTCGTTCAAGATTCTATGATTAGTTTTACTATGAAAGTTAACACGGGCTAGATGAGAACTGTATATTTTTGAAAAGACTTAAGGTCTATATCACATTTATGGTAAATTATCCTATCAAGATGAATCATGGAAAAGAAATGATTTGTCTTGATTAACTTATATGATTAATATTCTGATAGAAAAAGGGATTCAAGATTCGTTTCGAAAGCTTTGTAAGAACTCTTTTCATGGATCTCACCAGGGATCGAAATCCAAGTCTTGGTTCCAATGAAGAGGAAATTGTGTTGTAACCGAGCTTTTGAATAATATGGAAGTATGAAGTTACTTCTGTTCCGGGTTATATGATCATGATGGTCAGTTTGTGCAGTTAATAATTATTTGAGGTCTTTGTCATCTTCATTAGTCAACGTTTTATCCATGAAATCACATATGGAGACATTGCAGAGATCCAAAAGTTTGAGTATTTTTTTAGCTTTTCAATGGATCATTAGTGTGGACATTATATTCTAATTTTCAACAGCTCTAATGCTTTTTTTTGCAATGCAAAGAGCAAATTGTTCTCTTCTATCAGTTCCGTACCATGCTTCTATTCTTTTTGTAGATAGGGTGAAACGAGCGTTCAAAAAAGTATTTTTAAAGCTTCGACAGATAATACATATTTTGCTTTATTGAGGATTCAAACAGATTTTGAAAATTTAACACTGATGTGTGCAATATACTCTTTGAAGGTCAGATGTTTCTCTATACTCAAAAACTTGTAGGAGAGGGCGTCTTCACTCTCACCTTCACCAACTCTAATGCAAGGAAGAGATGCCTTTTTCTAGGAAGAGAATGTTGTGTTTTTGATCTAATCGATACGTCTAAACAGACGTTCATTTTGCATGTATCGCAGATTTACTGAAGATTTTAAAGTGAAGAAAATGCTAATAAAATTTATCATTTTATAAAATATAGAAACCGGTGATGAAGCTGGTTGCCAAAACGTTTTAAATTTTTTATATAAAATAACTAATTTTATGAGTATTTTTTCGCTTTTAAATTTTTGGTCATACCAATATTGAGGCTTACTTTAATGGCTTTGAGTCACATTGAAACCTATAATAGATCGTAGTCTGTGCTTTGTGCAATTAAAATCGGATTTTCGTTAAGAAGAGCCGTAGAAAGTGTACTGTTATTTGTTTCTTAACACGCTTTGTTTCTTAACACGCCAGGATTTGAACCAATCATGTGCAACAACTCTAATGCCATAACTGAGGAGTTTCGAGAGTAGAATGATATTGTCCAAGAATCGAATGCTTTTCAAAACTCAAGAAACATGGACAAAACAAGCCTTTCTTCATCTATACGGTTTGGTCATGGTATTGTTGAAAAACAGTACCTTAACTGGAATAAAGGTATTGTTTTTAAAACGAAAACCATGTTGTTTATCATAGAGAAATAATTTTTGTTCAGAATAAAAAAAAATTTTATATACAATTTGCTTAAAAATTTTGCTAATAATTGGTTATTTTGAGATAGTCCTGTAATTATTGTTAACGCAAATTTAATCACAATTTTTGAAAGGATTCGGAAAAAAACAAGAAAAAACTGGTTAATAATATTTGACATGCAAGGTGCTATTGTATTAGCTATGCCTTTTAGTGCTTTGACCCAGATCGTTTTTAATCTACTTGATTCATTTTTTAAGTTGTTTATGAGAGCAAATACATCGAAGGAATTAGTAGGCACAAAGGAAAAAAAGTTATGTTCAAGGATATGATCCATGTATTCCAAGTGGTCGCTAGGTTCACTAGAAACTGAAAACAATATTGAATGATGAGGATTTGTCACTAATGTTACTTCAGTTTTTGTTGTTTTGTAATACTTACTGCTGATGTTACTAGCTTTAAAAAGTAAAGAGTTCACACACATTGAGTCCGACCATTTACACTCGTCCAGCAAAATTTGGTAAAGCAAAAGACACAAATGTAGCTGGAAGATGTTAAATACAATATAGTAACAAGGAAGACAGATGATTTCAACTACAATATAAATAGTTATAAAAAGGCACATACGATAATGTATGAATGAAAATGGTAAGTATATTATTCTTACCTACAATGAAAAAGAAGGATCATAACTACAGTGGGAATAGTTATAATAAAGACGTCCGCGACAATACATGAATGGTAATAATTCGAGTACATTAAGTGTTATTTACATATGAAGTTATGATAAAGACACATAAGATAACACCTAAATAACAATTGAAGTATATTCACATCGACAATATTCTAGTGGTCACTAGGTTCACATCGACAATTTTTTTCCTTTGTTTACAAAAAATTTGTTAAACACAGTTGCCATATTTTTTTATGGTAATATTTCACGTCATCTTGAACAATGGTCTAAATTGTTTCGTGGCGCTATTGTTCGGTTTATTGAAAAAATTAGGCAGGCACCAGTTTTTTAATATCAATTCTAAATTGAGTGAATTTGAGCGTAAAGCAGTTTTTTCCACCTGCTTATTTGAATTATCACATACTACTCGAATCTGTTGTATATTTCTTAAGATATTCTCCTTTCGTAGAGTAAAGCTATATAGATGCGCTTGACGTTTCTTCATTTTGATGACGATATCTTTAGTAATCCTGGGCTTTTGTCTCCTTTTAGTGTAATTGTGCGAGTGGTGATTGAACAACATTGATTACAGGCGTTTGTTGCAATTTTCAGTAAATTTTAATATTGCTTCATCAATGTTTGCCGTAGTAATGTCATGTTGATAAATGTTCATTATTAGAATTAATGCTTCTTTAATAGTGCGCAGTGCTTTCAAATTGGATTCATTTACGCAATGACATGACAAAGTTTCAGTGTGCGGCTTGGTACGGCTAATAAAGGTAATTTTCTTGATGAGAAACACTGGAAAATTGTCTGATAAGTCGGAAGTTATTACTCCTGAATGAAAAGCAGTTGTATCTATCATGAACACATTTTCAAGCGCAGCATAGGAGATTCTGACGAGGTACGTGAAAGCTTCGTGATTGTTAGAAGGAAAGATTGGTGTCTTAAGATTGAGTTAAAACCCTCTTAAAATCGTGATTATTGGAGGGAAAGATTGGAACCTTGAGTGCGTTGTGAAGTCCTCTATAAAATGATCATTTATTGCTGCAGTTACTATGCCGACCGTTACACATTATCGCCCATTCAATCGTGTACGAGATTAAAGCTTTGAGTAATCTCAGCATCTCTCGTTCGGTTCAATTGAAAATCCCTTTGAATGAAGCTATTTGCTGGCAGTGTGCTCTCATTGCGACTTGAATGATTTCAGCGCCATTATAGCATTTTGAATGAGCATACGGGCTGACACATATGGGAGAGATTGAGCACATCATGATGCTTGAATTTTATTCAATTACATCTCATGCACAACACAAGGCCTATTCAACACTTGCATTTCTGGCAATGTCTGTTTCAGCAAATTCATGTCATTTCGGTTTCGCAGTCAAGATAATTTCACAGTTTGGCGAGATTTCATTTTCCTGGTACAGATCATTTAAATTTGGCAGCTAGGGTGACTCTCGGAAGCTCCAAATCTAAATAAGCCCTCAAAATGGGTAAGTATTTCAAGCCGCGGGTTAGTTAAAAAAAGTACTGAGTTTGCTCTGGTGTTGACCTACTTGCAGTCATCTCATGCAAATTTCTGCCAGCTCGCATGCTCTTTAAATCCCTTTGAATATTTGTCGAAGCAATTGCCCTCAAATCCAAACTTCCTCACAATTTATGTTTTGCTGAATAGGGCAATAAAAACGGCGTTTTACTTGATGATTTCGAACGACTCGTGGTTCAATTTTCTCCTCCTTCACAGTGTTATGTTTGGACTCAATTGAGAACAGTAGGCCTAAAGCAACAATAATATTTCACATTAATAATATTTTTTTTGTTTTTCTGATGTTTTTGACTTTTGAAGTTGCCGCATTTTCAGCAAAAAGTCTCGCGCTCGTGCGTGTCCACTTTTTAATTCAGAGATGCAATTTTCAAAACATATGTTTGTCTTTGTCCCTCACAGTTTTCAAAGATTTGGAAAAACACTGACATGTCATTAAATTTTTTCGTTCATTTTCCAGTCCAGCTAAAATAGATGGACAGAAAAAATATCTGAACTCAAATTAGATACGACAACAACATTCAACACAATTTGTGAAGTAGTGAGTAGTGTGCTAGGAAAGTAGAGCACTAAAAAATTAGTGGCATATATTGTGACGTTCTGAGTGCTTCTCTTAGCTATATATTTATATATTATACATGTATTTATACATATATACATATATATATATATATATATATATATATATATATATATATATATATGTATAAACGGATACATGTATAGCATCTGGAAAATGCTAGAGAATCTCTTCGAATTCCTTCTTATATCATTGCTTCATTTTTACAAAGGTAAAAGAAAACAAAATCTGAACAAAGCAAAATATGATCTGGTACATCACGCAAGATTTCTTTCTCAGAAATCCTTAAGGAAATCACACGAAAAATTGATAATTACCCAATGACCACCAGAAAGGAGATACAAGGAGATTTAATAGCTTGAGGATCTCGTATTTTAGGACGAACTATCAGCAATGACCTTCATAGGAATAAACTCGAATAACGCACTCCTTAAAAAAACTCAATTGTTGACTAAAAAGCATAGATTTGCTCGTTTGAAATTTGCATCTGAACAAAAAGGTGAACCTGATACATTCTCGAATCAAAAATTGAATCATTTGGATGAAATTGATGTCGAAATGTTCGAGGGAAGATGGCTCATAAGAGCACAATTTCCACTGCAAAGTTTGGAGGTGACAACATCTCGGTGTGGGAGTAATGGCACCAGTAATTTATATGTGATAGATGGTTTATTCAAGGCCTCCATACAAAATATTTACATGATTTTGGGGCCTCCATACAAAATATTCAATTCTATGAAGAATGGGTCTTACAACAGGATACCGACCCTGAGCACTCGACAAAGTCCAAAAAACAGTTGATTGCGAGTCACACTATAAGTTACTAGAATGGCTATGTCAGTCACCAGACTTAAACTTCCTAAAATTTTTTGGCGATATTGGAAAATTAAATTTCATGGAAAAGCTCAAACGTTCATTAGAGATTTGAAAAAAATTTGTAAAGAGGAATGGAGCAAAATTTCTATCGAAACGTGTGACTCCTTGGTTAAAAACCTGAAAACAACTGATTGCTCTACATTTTAATAGCGTATTATATCAGTATTATTCTTTACATTATTTTCTAAAAACTTCATTGACCACTAAATGTTCATGATGAAAAAAAATTTTCAATATTGAATGGGAATTTTTTATTTCTAATGCGTACTTCTAGTTTATATATACCTATGCAAATATAGAATCGGGTACATGTCATTTTTGCTCATCATACATTTCTAAAATAAAAATTTTGACATGCACGAATATTTTTCCCCTTCATTGTGTATCAACCCAGATACATGTGAAATTTAAAAAATGAGTATGATATTTTCCGGAAGATATAACGCTGAATCTAATGGTACGTAACCCATTCTGGTTAGTTATTTAAGTGATTCTGGATGTGATAAAAGAAATGAAGCGTGACATGTCATTCAAACACACTGATAAAATCACGGTAACTTATGGATTATAAATGTACATAAAAATGTTTGATAACAGCGGTCACCCATAATCCACCGAGAGGAGATAGGATTTCATATCAGAGTAGGATCAGGTGGATGCACTGCAATGGAAATTGCTCTCCAGCGCACTTAGGCATCCTGCTGTGGGTGGATTACGCTGCGAGAGCTCATTTATGTCGGCTTGCATTTCACTGTTAGCGAATCAAAGGCATTTATTTTTACAAAGCCAAGCTCAGTAAATATCGAAAAAAATGCTTCGTTCCAGTAACAGCGAAGCGTTTTGTGAGCACGCTGATCTTCTTTGCTTTAACTGGAAAAAAATATGTTAGAATGGAAAATTTGTTAGACTGATTTCATTTTCATGTCTTAGGATAAATTGTTATTTTTCAATTCTAAAGTGATGCATGGTGCGATTTCTTGCTTATATTTTTGTTTAGTTGAGTGCCTAATAATTTGAACGAGATGAAAATAATGATGTACGAAGTCATAGGGACGGCAAAATTAATTAAAGGAAAGGGGATAGTTAATTGCTGAATAATATTATTGTTACTTTTACAGATGGTACGAAGATGCATGTAATTTTTACAAACGATTTTGGGTGGCATTGGAGTTGCGTTTGTCTTCATGCCACCCAACTATTGTGACAGATTAGTCAATGTTGATATACCAGCTCTTTGGATTAAAAATTCCGAAATCTCGTTTATTTATCTCAAACTTGACTTTAGCGACCACTCAGCACATGGAAACTCTGCAGGGTTGTTAGATACTCAATGACGTTTTTGATTAAACATTGCAAAAAAGTCTGAGCTTGGGAATTCTAGATCGTGTGTGGCAACACTGCCTGAACATGTGCAAAGCGCCATGCTGAACATGTGCAAAGCGCTTTTGCTGAACATGTGCAATGCGACAACTAATATTCACTGGAATTGAAAGGCGCACACCTGACCACGAGATGAGGTGACACATGCATACACAGCTGCGGTGGTACTGAACTTGGTGACATTTTGTCCCGCTCTCTCAATCACTTCAGTTTGGCAGTAGTCTATATTTACTCAGAGTTGGCTAAAAAGGGCTATAGATTGTTCTAAAGCATTGAAAATGAGTCTAACAAACTCAGTTTCTTCACAAAAGAATAAGCAACTCGGCAAAGAGAGGTTCAAGAAATTATTTTACATGAAAATGAGTGCAACACAAGAACAGAGTACGCTTAGAAATGAGAACAGTCTTTCAAAATACTGTCGATCCTCGAGCTAAATATAATCTAGTGTGATCATGAACTTTTGCGATTTAAAATTAGTCCTGGTCTTCCAACGAATACAATGATTGATTCAAGTTATGAGTAATTTGCACACATTTTATTCCTGCAAATTCAGGTTCGCGAAAGATAATGTTGCGTGACTCGAGGATTGATTGTATACGGCAAGAACAGAAATGCAAAAAAAACCATTAGGGTATACTGGGTCTGCTTGGATTTTGCGACAACAGTGCCTCCTGATTATAAGACCAAGTGTCCTATTATTATGAGTCATCAGAGGGGCCTCAGAACGGTCAAGTGAGTCTTCCAACGTCAGCACTGTGTGAGAAAATGATGCAGTGAGTATAACAACTATGGCGCTGTACGTTCAACAACATCAACCGTGTACATTGAAATGAAGATACATTGAAGAAATGATACCTTAGCGACATCAATATAAATCTTAATAAAATGAACGCATCTACTGAGTGTCCCCGACATACTTATGTACTCTCCGGTTCACTGCCCCTTGTAAATGAGAAATGGGTGAGCCAATCCGGATGAAATGCGATTTCTTGATACTTTTGTACTGTTCTCCCTCAGGCTGCTTTACGCTCCGGGCAGACTTTAGAACATCTTAGACTATGAACACCTTAGCCCGAAGCGAGTGCCTGAGGTTCAAACGAACCTGGCAGGATAAGGAAAACACAACTGGAATAAAAGCCGTAGTATTGTGAGTATCGCCGACAGTGATGGCACACAAAAGAATATATGCAGCGAGGTAGTACAGCACCCAGGGAGTCAGGGACGCCTTAGAGGACCGACTGTTGTCAGAGAGTCGCCGCGTGAGTGGCGGTCTAGAGTAGACCGGTGGGGCTCTTGCTGGCCGAGGGTCTCTGACTTGGTACTACCAGAGACGCTAGGTGGGAGCTGACTCGGGTCGAGGACGTAGCGTGACGGCACGGTTGACAGTCGAGGCGGTGAGGGTGCGGCTGTTGGAGCGTTGAGACTAGTAGTGATCACCAAGGCTGCTGAGAGTCAAGTGAACTGCGTGTGTGTGTGTGTGTGTCGATGCTTATAGAAAAGACGGAAGGAGAGTTTGACACAGAGTGTGCCGGGGAGAGAAGAGGTGAAATGGAAAAGGGATAGATAGGAGACTGATATAGATGCGCTTTGCGCTAATGATGCTAGTGTTGGAGGGTTTTTTATGAGTAGTTTGAGGGTGGTGAGAGTTAATTACCCGTCAGGGCTTTGTCTTGATGGGTGTTTAGTTAGTGAGCATCTTTAATACTGGGCGTAGGAAGGTAGGCTTGCCGTAGTGGGTGGGGGGTTGTGGGGTGGTACTCGTTGATGTCTTTTTGTCAATTGTATTTTGGTCTCGGTTGGGGTGCGAGTGTTTTCATTTTTGAGCTCTGGAATTGTTTGTGCGGTATTTGGGGGGTGTCTTGCGGGAACGAGAGTTGTAAGTAAAGTTGTGTGTGCATGTCGTGAATGTTTTGCCAAATTCGTTTTGCGTGTTTGTGGAGTAGTATGTTGATTGGTTGCAAGTTTGCTCGGGCGATGTAGTTCTGCAGAGGTGTAGAGGTCTTGCCATTCTGAATTTGTTATGTCTCTCGTGGCTCGATTCTGTACACGCTGGAGTGTTGAGATAGATGAATGTGGGATTGTGTGTAGGGGAATGGCTGGGTAGATGAGGCTGGATCTGATTAGGGCGATGTAGAGTTGGCGTTTTACTACTGGATTTAGGTGTTTGAATCTGTAAAGACGTGAGAGATTTTGATGTGCTATTGCTACTCGTTGTCTGGTGTGTGATGCATGTCCGGTTGTGCTGATTGTGAGTCCTAAAACTTTGCCTTAGTTGGTGTAAGGGTGTGGGGTGTTGTTGATGAGCACTGTTGGGTGTTTGCGTCGGCTGATGGCAATTATTTTGAATTTTTTTGTGTTGGTTTTGATTTTCCATTTTCGTTCGTAGTTGTTGATTTGGGTAATGGCTCGTGTCGTCAGTATGACTGCCATGTATGAGTGGTGTGCGGATACAATTTGTGTGATGTCGTCTGCAAAAGCTATGTAGTCAGTGTTGTGTATTGGTGGGGGAAGATCGTGTGTGAAGTAATTGTACAGCGTTGGGGAGAGGACTGCTCTTTGGGGGACTCCTGACTTGATGGAAAAGGGTGGGCCTGTGTGGTTTGCGATTCGTATGGCTGCGGTGCGGTTAGTGATGAATCTATACAAGATTTTTGTGAATAGGGGATGAATTTGTAGCTGTGACACTTTGAATTTGAGTCCTGTGTGCCAAACTTTGTCGAAGGCTTTGCTTACATCTCGTAGAATGTCTGTTTTGTTTCTCTGTGTTTGTTTGATGTGGAGCGACTCGTGCAACGTGGCAAGTGCGGTGTGTGTCCCTCTTCCGTGGCGAAATCCGTGTTGACGGCTGTTGTAGATGTTGTTGATGGTTAGGTGGTCTGTTAGTCGGTAGGTTAATATCTTGTCGAGGAGCTTAGCGTGGGTGTCAAGTAGGGAGATGGGGCGGTAATTTTGCACCTCGTGTTGGGAGGTGACGGGCTTCGGTAAAAGATCATTATTGCGTGTTCTAGTTTGTTTGGGAAGTAACCCGCTGAGAAGGCGTTGTTAAATATGTACAGAAGGTACTGGAGCATGTATTGAGGTAAGTGTTTAAGGTGGTGAGTGGTTATTTTAGTTGGTCCTGGAGCTTTTTGGGAGAACGTTCGGAGTGCGTTCTTGAGTTCGTCAATTGCGATGGCTGGGAAGTGGAAATGGTGTAGGCGGGAAGTATCTCCTGTCTCGTGTGGTTCGTTTTGGGGAGCGATGTCGTTCATTTGCGCTTCTATGGTGCGTTTGTGTTCAGCGTCGAAATTATTGTTGGGGTCATCAATACCTGAGTATATGTTTGACCAGTGTAGTCGGAACAAAGGCTCTTTGGATTGTGGTGAGTGATAGTATAGATGCAGTCTTCTTTGATGTAGGGGGTGCTTTGTTTTTTGTTGTTTCCTGACATACGTTTGATGGAGGACCAGAATTGTTTGGGGTTGTCCATCTTTTTTATGTTAGCGATAGTGTTATTCCATGTCGCCGAGTAAATGCGTTTGTAGGCAGTTCTTATCTGTTGTCTGAGGCTGAAGAGTTCTCTGTATAGGTGTGGTGAGTGGCCGTGTCGCTGGAGGTAGTCGTAGATGTGTTTGTGTCTTGCTTGCAGGACGAGTGTAGCATGAGTGGGTTTGATGCCTGGGGTGGTTCTGTGTGTGATAGTTGGGATAGATTGATTGGAGGCTTCGTTGATGTGGGATTCCCACGTGATTAGGTGATTGTCTATGTCCTCTATTGTAGGATTTAAGTCTTGCGGTATTGTGTGTTCGGCGAGAAGATTGCTGTACAGTTCCCAGTTTGCATTGTGGAAGGAGGGTCGTGGGCGGATGGGAATTTGTATGGGGTTGGCGGATATTGTAGCTATGATGGGAATGTGATCGGAGAGTGTTAGTGGACCTGGTTCGAGTAAGATGTTGTGGAATGTTTGCGTGTTTGTTAGTACGATATCTGGACTGGTGGAAGCACGGTGGGTGATTATCGTGGGGAAATTAGGGCCGATGTGGAGACATTTATTCCTGTTCATTAGTGAGTGTATTTGTCTCCCTTTCCTATTTGAGTACGTGCATCCATGAGTGGGGTGTGTGGCATTTATGTCGGCTAGGAGGTAGGTTGGGTGTTTTCGGTTAAAAAGTCTGTGCATGTCAATGTAGTTGATGTAATCAGTGCGGGGAGGTAGGTAGGTTGTGGCGAGCGTGATTGGGCCTTGTGGTGTTTCTACTGTGATGGCCAACATATCAGTGTGGAAGGTATCGTGCAGCTTGAATGGGAGGTCTTTCCGGATTGCTATTGCTGCGCCAGCGTGATTTTCATTTGCTTTGTTTGTGGTATGTGTATTATAGTTCAAAATTTTGATGGGAGTGTAGTTTTGTATGCAGTGCGAGTTTAGTAAAATTATGTGTGGGTTGTATTGACGGTAGATGTTGCAAAGTGCGATTTTGTTATTTTGCCAGTGTTGGACGTTGTGTTGAATAACAGTCAGTGTGTTATTCATATAGTGTGTATCCATTATGTAGTCGAGTGTTGGGGTTTCTTGTTGGGGCGCTATGTTTTGAGCATTTGTCCATCGCGACGAATTGATCGTGTGGGATTGAAGTTATGGGCGTGCCTTCGACGAGGTAGCATTGGTCAACGATGGCTTGCCAGATGTCGTTCGGGTTTCCATGCGCGACAGCGATTTTGAGGCCAGGAGGGTTGTTGGTCAGTTAATCTATTATTTGTTCATTGGTGGGCTTGCTTGGAATTGACTGTGTGTTCATGTCGCTGCAGAAGAGTGAAATCTGGATTATGTCATCATGTGAGAGGGATTCTTCCGAGGAGGATTGTCTTTTTTTCCCCGTTGTTTGGTTTTATTCTTCTTGGGCTGCGTTCTCCAATTTTATGTCAGATTGTCGTCTCTGGATTCGTCTTGGGTTGAGTTCTCGTCTGATGTATTGTTGTCTAGGTCCATTTCATCATCGTTAGAGTTAGTCCTTTCCTGTTGGGAAGAAGCCTCCGTTGTGTTTGCTGGGGGCTGCTTGTTGGGTTCGAGGAAGATGTTGAGAAGTTTTTGTGAGTCACGGTCGGGGAACTTGGTGTCTATGTCGAAGTTGCTTTTGAGTGATTTTGACAGTATTGATCCGAAGTCTTCTTTTTGGGTGAGATTGGCAATATGAGCTTCTATGATGATGGCGGCTAGTTTTATGTGTACTTGGCTGGTGAGTGTAAGTGCGCGTTCTGTTTTTGTTGTTTGTTGGATGGCCGTTTTTGCGATTTCAATGTATGTGCTCTTCGATTGGTTTGCTTCTTGTTGTTGGAGTTCTTCGTTCTTTTTTCGAATAGCGTCTTTCCTGTAGCGGCAGGATGCTGCGAGTGTGCGGTGGTTTCCTTCGCAGTTTAAGCACTTCTTGTAGGTGGCATCGCAGTGCTGGTAAGTGTGGTCGTGTGAGGCGCATTCAGAGCAGCGCGGTGTCGTGACAGTGCATTGGTGAGTAGAGTGGTCCTCAAATTTATAGCATCGGAAGCAGATCCGTAGGTGTGTGTATTTTTCGAGTTCCGATTGTGATGGGGTAATCTTTGTGTTGAACATGAAAAAACCGTTCTGGAGAGAGCGTTGTGTCATGGAAGTGTCGGTGAAGGTTACTTTGATCACGTGAGTGTTGTGCTTGATTTTGTTGATTCCAAGGATTTTCGCCCATGGTTGTAGTCGTGTTACTTCTTGCTGAATTTCATTAGGAGGGAGTTGACCGATGCTGCTGTCCAATTGTCTTATGAAGATGGTTCTTTTGGCTCGAAGGTCTGGGGGGATGATGGGTTTGAGGTTTTTCTTGCGGAAGTGTTCAGTGGCTTTGTCCGAGGTCAGTTTGTCAATGGCGGTTGTGTCGTCAATTACAGCGTAGTATCCAGTTGAGTTGTCGGTGAGACGTATGAGGGGAGCGTCCAAGTGTTTGAATGTAGTTTCAAAGATTTTTTGTCGGTCTGTAGGTTGTCTAGGATTGATCTTGCGGAGTTGGATTTTGTAGGTAGTGTTTGTTTTTTGAGCGGATTGTGCTGGGTTGATCGTTCGTGGGTGGGTGTTATTGTCAGAGGCTGGGTTGGTGCGTGTGGTGTTGTATTGTGTGCTAGTACTTTGAAAGGTATTATTTAATCTTGGTTGGATTGGGGTTGGTAGTAGGCTGCGAGTGATTTGGCTCGAGCCGGCTCTCCCTGAGCCTCGTCCTCCCTGACGGGAGGACATGGTGGTGAAGGTGTTGCTCCTAGGTGCTAGTGTATTTTGTTATCAGGTGTCGGATTATCCGGAAGGTGGCTGGTGCCCTATTTGTACCCTCTCCCCCCCTGCTCTAATGGGGTTTTCCCAGATGGTCTGGGGCCTTTCGGTACACCATTCTCTACTACCTTACGGCGACACTCTGCGAACGATAATTGAATTAGAGAAAAGAACTCACAACTCGGTCCGCGGTGGAAGACAAGAGCTCGTCAAGCGGGGTAGGGAGTCGTCTGGAGTTGATCAATCTTGGTCGTTGCTGAGAGTTTGATGCTTGTTCGTTAGTTTTCAGGGTGATAGACTATTCGAACATTGGTTGACTATTAGAACCTCTGCCTTTCTTTTGACCTGCTCTGTGCTGCCAAGTGAACTGCGCTCGGCCGCGCAGCTGTTTATTTGGCCTTGGTGCGGCCTCATTGCGGCAATCCAGGTCTCTGGTTGGTGGAATTGGAGTGGCGGCTTGTTGCCTTCTAGGCTTGTGCTTATCTTACGTAGGTTTCTTTGGATGTTGCCTGACTGTTCGAGGCAGGCCGCTTATATAACTTGGTGCGGCACCTCCGTAACCGGCTTGTACTCTGATTGATCTTCCTAGTAGAGGCTCGTGAAGCCTGTTCGAGGTGGCGCTTTTAAGCTTGTGTGGTGGTATTCGCGAAAAGCTTGTAGAGACCACCACACTTTCATCAAAATTTCTTCCATTTTTCATCAAAATTTCTTCAATTTTTCATCAAAATTTCTTCAATTTTTCATCAAAATTTCTTCAATTTTTCATCAAAATTTCTTCAATTTTTCATCAAAATTTCTTCAATTTTTCATCAAAATTTCTTCAATTTTTCATCAAAATTTTTTCAATTTTTCCTCAAAATTTCTTCAATTTTCATCAAAATTTCTTCAATTTTTCATCAAAATTTCTTCAATTTTTCATCTGAATCCTTTCAATTTCATCGATCGTAGTCTTTTAATTTCATCGATTATGCAGACAGAATTAGGAGTTTTATTTGTCCGTGGCCTTAGTTATTCACTCGAATGACTGAAGTTATAGTTAAGTCAGTCATCACCAATGGAGAGAGAACTGCAGCATGTACGGGTGATTCATTTCAGTTTGAAAGTCCATAACAATTTTACTTCGGGTAATTTGATTTTAGAAATGAAAACTTAACAAACTCATTTCAACAATATTTGACTTTCTTCATTCTCCTAGCCTTTCAAGGTTGTGATTTTCTGTGGCCTTGGCGAGCAAGTAGTGCGCGGTTCCCATTGCACTTCTTGATCGACAATTTATTGTTGCTCACACTTAAGCCAACACGCACAACACAGTAAATAAAACGACTTTACATCTTTTGCACACAGTTTTTTATGAAATACTTAGGATTTCGTTCTATGAAATGATCGCAATTATTGAGAAACATTTAATTTTGGGAATTTTCAATTGATTTGTGTCTTTTTTTGTGTCAACTGATTTGTGCTTTTGGATTTTTGCATATTTTTTTTAGGATATTGTAGTACTTGCGTATCCAACAGCACGAGCGTGTCGCTTAACATGTGTGCCTGATCGCTTAACATGTGTGCCTGG
>JACJUY010001075.1:61250-120148 GCA_014220935.1 Platorchestia sp. MABIK | reverse complement strand
GCTCGAATTTTGTTTACAATTTCTGGCAGTCGCGTTAGTGCCTTGAGAAGGGTAGTTTGTTCAGGGTATTATGTATTTGCTGGGAACATAAAATCTCTCCGATCATCTCGGCAGTATTAATACCTATCCTCGTGAGGATATCCCATCAATTCAGACGCGCACAGAAAAGCTTGCTGTGTAAGTGGTATACCTTCACATTGGTGAGTACCATTTTTGTTTTAGTATATGTAACGTGGATTCTTTATAATTCAATTTTTTATATATTTTGTTTGCCTATATTTTGTGTATTTTATGATTTAAGGGAGGTACGCCAAGCCCCTCCATTCCGAGAACTCGGTCTCCTTGTTAATGCAAATTAATGAGGGGTGGGACCGAACATTATCTCGTGACAACCAGGTCCAACCCCTCATTAATTTGCATTAACAAGGAGACCGAGTTCTCGGAATGGAGGGGCTTGGCGTACCTCCCTTAAATTATAAAATACACAAAATATAGGCAAACAAAATATATAAAAAATTGAATAATAAAGAATCCACGTTACATATACTAAAACAAAAATGGTACTCACCAATGTGAAGGTATACCACTTACACAGCACGCTTTTCTGTGCGCGTCTGAATTGATGGGATGTCCTCACGAGGATAGGTATTAATACTGCCGAGATTATCGGAGAGATTTTATGTTCCCAGCAAATACATAATACCCTGAACAAACTACCCTTCTCAAGGCACTAACGCGACTGCCAGAAATTGTTAACAAAATTCGAGCGTAAAAGCCTCATGACAATACTACCCTAATAATAGGGGTTGGCCAACCCTCAGCGCATCAATTGAACTAAGACACATGACAAGATACAACCTATTTTTTTCTTACAATGTTTCCAACAGCACAGAGCACGGTCATAGCTTCAATTCACACGAGCAATCTCAAGTGCAGCTTCAGTTCAAAATTCGCTGCGCTATTCACAGATAAAAAAAAAATGTCATTCGAACGGTGTTCCCAACTTTGTGTAGATTCTCCTTATGTGGAAATGGAACCAAAGGCGATGCCTTTCTTATGGAGAACCACCAAGACAATATTTCCGCCCTCCTGTAAGATCACCAAAAATTGACTTATTNGTAAGCCCTCTGATGCGAACGTATAGCCGACTCCGCCCTCTTTCAGAAACACTGGCGATCTTTTTCCTTGAAATTCTGATCTAACTCTTTCCCTATGTTTTTCTAATGCCTGGGTGTTTGGCGTCCCGCTGCGTCAACAATCTTGTCGCTCTGAGTGTCGCTCGTCCCCAACCCCCGAGCTTTCGTGGTGCACAATAAATCCTTGTCACCCTTGTGGCTGGCCGTCGGGGCGCTTTCACTCAGGCCTCTCCAACGGTTTGGGTTAATCATAACAAGTTCATGTTTCTCACGCCTCCAACACAGTGCCTCTTTGGTGTGGCAATAAATTCTCCCCGTCGAATGTGGTTTAAGGAAACCAACTCTCTTGTCCAAGAAAGGCTTACACACCAAATTCTTTCCCAGCACAACACTAACACAAAATGTCGCACACAACTCCAGCACATGTGAAACAAGCCACCAGGCACACATGTTAAGCGATCAGGCACACATATTAAGCGACACGCTCGTGCTGTTGGATACGCAAGTACTACAATATCCTAAAAAAAATATGCAAAAATCCAAAAGCACAAATCAGTTGACACAAAAAAAGACACAAATCAATTAAAAATTCCCAAAATTAAATGTTTCTCAACACAATCATCAGCGTTGATTGTCGCAGTAGACGATATTTGCAACCACTGTGGGCCTGAGAAGTGCTCAAGCACCCGAGAAGTGCTCAATGATCATGCACGCCAAAGGATGTTTGTCATTTCGAAACTGGGAGTCACGGTGCGGTCGTCAATCCCAGTTAAAAAAATAAGACGTTTTCAAGTAGTTTCTGTGCCGCGGTAGGCAAGACTTCTATCCGTGTTTTGTTCGGAAAAGCTGCCGTTTTTTGGTCGCCATGTCCACTTTTTATGGCAGTTAAAACGGCTACAAAACCATTGAATTTCCTTAGCAGTCATTCGGAAATTCCCACCTTTATCGGCTACGTATCGACTTTCCACTGCCCCAATTCGACTTTCTACGGCTTTTCCACGCTCTGTATCGGCTCTCTGCCGACCTTACCCGACCTTATACCGGCCTCGCGTGGCATTGTGCCGCTCTTGCCCGAACTGGCCTTCCGTACACACACACACACACACATACTCGCACACACACACATACTCGTACACACGCGCACGCACACACACACACATGTTCGCAAATATGTACACGTACAAATCGTTGATCACCTTCAAGAACGTCCTTCAATTCAGAGGTTGCTGAAGACTGACGAGGGAAAGTTCAGGTTTAGTTTCCACATTTTGTTGTTTTTACATTGGTTACATTGAGGTTTTGCCTTCACTGCCAGCCCCACCACAACGATGAATTGCCAAAAATGTCAATTGACCGAGGTGGTGAAACTAACAGTTGGGCTCTTGCTTCTATTCTTTATTTCAACATCAAAATGGTTGCACCCAATACTGCTTCTGTTTGCCGGTGCAGCCCGGAAGTTGTTGCAATCCAATCTTCGTGGTTGCGTTGCTGGGTTGCGACGATCGCCGTATGACCTCAACCAGGGAGTAAAGTAAATGTCCTCAGCTAATAACGTCTAAAACTTTAAAACTTATAAACCGAATAACTTCTAAATATATGCTACAATTGATATTTTACACGCGTTATAATTACATACCCCCAATACCAAAATGAAAAATATGATGGACTAAGCTGAGCCAGTGACAGAGCTGAGGAGGTTAGGACTCATAAACAACCCCAATTATTGGGTTTCGACGGCCGGTTTCTTACGCTCGCTACGACTAACACTGTCACTGTCGAACACCTAAGCGTCTAATCTAATACTGTAACTGTCGAATTTGATATATTCTAAGTAAACTGTGATATTTTTTTCACTTACTAAAATGAGTGTACTGACCACAACACATTTCTATGTTTTCAATTTCACTGTTCGTTTTCATCAAAGTAGCTGCTGTAACAACTGAACTCGAAAAAAAGTTCATGTGTTCCAAGAGGCCTGTGACAGCAAGATTAGGAACATTCGGAACATCTAAAATTGAATTCGAAACATCCAATTCAGTTTTTGTTTCTACAATTTTGAAATTAGTACCAAATTAATGCTCGTGCCGAGTACAACATTTTCATGTAATTACAAAATTTTTTACGCCCCTGTGGAGGGCAGGAAGCGGGGCTTTCGTGGCCCCTCAATAGTACGCCGATTTTCTCTACAAGGCTCATTTTGACGGCGTTATAATTTCTGAACTATTCCACCTAAAAATTTGAAATTGGTTTCATTTCAAACATCAATTCATTCGCCAAGAATAAGTGTATAATAAAAGTCTCATACGCTTCCTTGGGAGGCATGGATAAAGGTTTTCCTACCCTCTCAATGGTCGGCCGATGTTCTGTAAAAGGATCATTTTGACGGCGTTTTTAATTTCTGAACTATTCCACTTAAAAACTTGAAATTGGTTTCATTTTAAACATCAATTCATTCTCCAAGGATGAGTGTATAATAAAAGTCTCATACGCTCCCTGGGGATGAAAAAGAGCAAGGTTCTCCTAGCCCAAAAATCCGCGCTGACGAATGCCGCGGTCACCTTGGTTATGACGCGCTGTTGCAATGTGCTGGTCATACCCTTGTCGTTTTAGGCCCTGTACCTGCATCGTGGCTTTGAATCCCGGCTCTGGGTGACGATTTTTTCTCTGTTGTAAAATCATGGTTTCCATGTTTTTTTGGTCACGTAGACTTTTGTGTGGCAATATTATAAGCATGGAAATGTCATAATTTCGTTGCATGATGTAAAACATGTTTTCCGAGTCCCTTGATTGGAATACCAGTCCATGCATTGTTATAAAAATATATTTCTGAATGTCAACCTCGCTGCCTTAGACGCAGAATTATTTCGACCCAGACGTTTTACTTTCAACAAATTACTTATACCGCAAGTCACAAAGCTCGTATTTTACCGCCAGTGTTCACCAAAAAACAGTATTCTCAAATATTGATTGTGATAGAAGAAATCGTGTTTCCTTTTTAAGTAGCACAAGAGATACATTGTCCTCAATCATGTTTTTCGACTAGCGACATGGGTATTACAATACTCATGTGTGGGTATAACACATGCGGGTATTTTCCTAACTTCATCTAGGAATGGCACCCCCTTGAATGGCGTCCCAATTTTTGCCCTTTTCTCCATTTCTCACGTTTCGAATCGAGCAAAAACTGTTGTAAATCGAAAGTAAAGTTGAATCTCTAACAATTACAATGTTTTCTCATCAAAAATTCCTTATCCTCGTTTCTGCCTTTCATTTTGCTGTCTCTACTTTTCTTGGTGGAACATAAACGCTACTTCATCATGCCTATTACGAGCTAATTTTCCGAATTCTTCTGATACAATGTTCTAGTTACACGCATCATGTCCCGATCAACAGCAAATTGTTTTGTGCCAGTATTACCAGCGTAGTTTGTAAAAGTTGTATATTTGTTTTATGATAAAACATTTTATTCCCTTCGAGCTCATTATTTTGGCGTACTATGAAATATTTCATCGCCAAAAAAACATTCTCCTCAATGTCGACCTCATAATCTTTGACTCAAAATGATTTAAATCTGTTCAATTTACTCTCAACATTTATCCCTCTAATCACCGGTTCCTGTATTCGTTTGCTTATATTTCAATACAAGTGCGCCCTAATGAGAGTGCTTTTCAACTATGCGTTACGAGGATTATGTTTTCTTAGTTACTAATATTTAAATGCACTGTCAAAATCAGATTACGCAACGAAAGGAACTCATTTTTCTTCTGCTTCTCTGCCAAAAAATTTTTTGTTTCGACATTTTACACGGGTATTACGATCCCGATGTGTAATTATCAACCATGAATGGTAATATTCAGATATTTTGAAAACCAATGTTAAACATTTAATGTTTGAACTCTATTGGAAATTAACTGGTTTTCTTTTTCTTTTTTGATTTTCACTGGGGTAGCGATAATCTTCATCTGAAGCAATAAGCATGTGTAATCTGATTAATGTAATATGTTGTCAGTCCTTACTAAACGTTCAGTGCTAAATATTTTCAGAGCATTAATCTTCATGACACTAGGATTTAGTTTCTTCGATCAAAAAATCATAGATACAAACACACGTAAAGAAAATTGGATAAAAATCGCAATAATGCAAATGACCGTCGCCTTGTTGTATCGAACTGACGGCTTTCTTGCTCACAATAGTTGACAGAAATAATTAGGTTATAAATTATAATTGACTTAGGGAACGTAAAAATGAATTAATTTCTAATCTTATAACAGGATTTTTATGAAAATCAATTCACAGTTTTTGAGCAACAACTTTTTCATCCTCTCAGTATTCTCATTAACAACAGAAAGATATGGGTAAATCGTAGAGTCACGAAGATTAATGCTCCGATAATATTTATCACTGAACCTTTAATAAGCACTAACTACAAAAATCACTAGCCAGATTACACATCCTTACTGCTTCAAACGAGAATTATTACTACCTCAGTGAGCTTCACATGTTTCTGTTTCACGTGACTGAAAATAAAAGAATGAAATGTATCCAAGCTATGCATACGTTTTTGAAAACAAATTTTATTGCCATCTATAAGATGAGCAAGCTCTGAAATTCATTTCGCAGGCTCAAGTGTGTAATTGTTTCTTGATGTGCGCGTTGTGCTACATTTAGTACAACTTTTTTTTGACTGACCTTGTCTCTATTTATTCCAGTAGCGTTTTGTGACATAATTTTTTTGAAAAAATTGTAGAATTTCTTAAAATACTGGTCCTTAATAAATATGGCGTAATTTGTAACCAAACATGTTTACGTGGCAGGAACTAAGTAGCCATATACAGTTGCAACTTTCTATTCTTAAGCATGAAATGAATCAACTTTGTTTGTTACAATAAAGGCATGGTGCGGCCCAAATTTTAGCCTCACTATTTACGGCCAGCTGATTTTTGGCAGTTGGTCTATATAGTGGGGCTGGAAATACAGCCTACTCACTACACAAGAAGAAAACTTGATTTTAAATAGTTACAACGACATGCTTCGGAAAATGAGCGGCAGGAATCAAAAAGAACACGCGATCAACTCGTCTCGGATGATGAAGAAAATATAATTATAATTTATGAAATTATAATTTCTTCATTTCTTCTTCACCTTCGAACTTCAAATAGCACGGCCGTGCTATTTGAAGTTCGAAGGTGCAATAATTTAGAAATTAAAGTCAGCGGAAAATGAGACTTATCGTCCGACCTCGCTGCATGCCCCCCAGGAGGGCAAGAGAATTTTTATCTCCAGTCTTCCAAAGCAGTCACAGATTTCCTTCCTCCCTGAGAGGGATGTGAGAGACCTATTCACTCTCTAGGAGGGGTCTTTTCCAACTAAGAACTTGATACTAACTTTCTATTTCTGCAGTAACGCTTTGAGGAAACCTAATAAAGCTATTCAAAACTTTACATATGACATTTTGAACCTCTTAAATATATACTAGGTTATTAGTTCTGATTTTTTTTAACCCATTCGTTATCGTTATTTGCTCATTCTTGTATATTTGTAGCTCACTTTAATTTCACCGATAATATCGATACTATCCATTTTGCGATCATTCTCTCACATAAGTGAAGAATGATTTGAAATCACATACAGTGTATATAACTCATGACCCGCCGGGCGTTATACCAACTAATGCACCCATTTTTGTGTCCGCGAAGAGTGTCGGTCTTTCTGTCACAAAATCAGAGTTGGACAGGTTCATTTCTCTTTAAAAAATCAAAAACAAGCAAACATCGGCATCTACGGATGCTTTATTTCCAATTCAAGCCTGATACATGTCACCTTGTACATTGGTTTTTCAAATACCTTATAACTAATACCAGGACGCCATGACGCTTTTCCCCGGTCAAGACCGGTACCCATTTCAGACAACTGGGTAGAGTGGGGTATTGTGCTTAGAATTTTTTCTCCTATTCCCAACGGAGAACATCGCCACCAGCTCCGGGACTCGAACCCTCGTTGCCCGCACGAAGGCAGGTCCTTTAGACACCTATGGCAAAGTAGATGTGTAGTGCGACTGCAAAAAATGAAAAGAGTTTATTTCCAATTGAATTAGTACACAACATTATTGGTTTTTTAAATATCCTAAAGTTAGGAAAATACACGCATGTGTGATACCCACCCACACATGAGTATTGTAATACCCATGTCGCTAGTCGAAAAACATGATTGAGGACAATGTATCTCTTTTGCTACTTAAAAAGGAAACACGATTTCTTCTATCACAATCAATATTTGAGAATACTGTTTTTTGGTGCACACTGGCGGTAAAATACGAGCTCTGTGACTTGCGGTATAAGTAATTTGTTGAAAGTAAAACGTCTGGATCGAAATAATTCTGCGTCTAAGGCAGCGAGGTTGACATTCAGAAATATATTTTTATTACAATGCATGGACTGATATTCCAATCAAGGGACTCGGAAAACATGTTTTACATCATGCAACGAAATTATGACATTTCCATGCTTATAATATTGACACACAAACGTCTACGTGACCGAAAAACATGGAAACTATAATTTTACAACAGAGAAAAAATCGTCACCCAGAGTCGGGATTCGAAGCCACGATGCAGGTACAGGGCCTAAAACGACAAGGGTATGACCAGCACATTGCAACAGCGCGTCATAACTAAGGTGACCGCGGCATTCGTCAGCGCGGATTTTTGGGCTAGGAGAACCTTGCTCTCTTTCATCCCCAGGGAGCGTATGAGACTTTTATTATACACTCATTCTTGGAGAATGAATTGATGTTTAAAATGAAACCAATTTCAAATTTTTAGGTGGAATAGTTCAGAAATTATAACGTCGTTAAAATGAGCCTTGTAGAGAAAATCGGCGTACTATTGAGGGCCACGAAAGCCCCGCTTCCTGCCCCCCAGAGGGGCGTAAAAAATTTTGTAATTACATAAAAATGTTGTACTCGTCACGAGCATTAATTTGGTACTAATTTCAAGATTGTACGTCTTATAGTTCAGAAATTACCATTATGTCATTGTGATTCGGGAAGGGTCTTTGATGGGTTCTCAAAAACGGCACACTGGTGTTATTATCAGCGTCCTCGTTCCGTTCATGCTCTTGAAATATTGCCTCTGTAGAGCAGCATTCTACGTCGCTTCTATGTCTTGTTTCTTCTGAAGATTCGCCATCTTCGCCAGAAGTCACGGGTCCAAACTCAACTACATGCGAAATGTTTGAAGAAAACGACTCAGTTGGCTTTTCAGCGTCATTTTCTTATGAAGCTTCAGCCACAGTAGCCATTGCAGCTAACCGTCTTTTTTTGGCCGTTACATAGAAATGTAAATGGTTTTCTTTTTTCGTTTTGAAATTGGGATGGAAACGTTCAAAATATTTATAAAATCCTCATAAAATAGTTACTGAATAATTATATAGAATAATTTTTTGTCATTAAATGCTAAAAAATTGAAAAAGGCGATTAGATCTTCATGCTAAAAAATTAGGGATCTACCGATAGTATCAGTATCGGAATCGGCAGTATCAGCCTTTTTCTCGAGTATCGTTATCAGCGTATAAAAAAATGAAGGAGCTTAGCCGATACTCCGTTACTTCTATACTACTTTCAGGGGACCAGTATTGCAAAATTTCGGTAGACAATCTTAATATCACACATTAACTGCATAAATTTATTTATTCATCTGGGAAAATAATGAAAGTTATAAATAATTTTGTGTAAAAAATAATTGAATTAGAATAATTATTGCCATTACCTTTTACATTTACACAGAAAAAAGGTGCTTGAATGTCCGTTAGCGTTATTCACAAGCACACGCAGGAACACGTGACATCTTCCCAAGATCACGTAACGTTTGCTAGTACGATGCTTCTCAATTCAAAATATAATTGAACTTTAACCAATCAATAATAATAATGTTCATCAGGTGTAGAGATGTGACTAAAAAAAAAAACGTTCTGTTTTTTATAAAAAACGTGTTTTTTTATAAAAAAAACCATGGCTAAAAAACCTGGATATTTTTTTTTTAATATTTTGTTTGAAAATAACTCAGCAAGAAAAAGATCCACATTACATTATTTGTTTTCGTGTCAGATTATAAAATAAAACAGCATACTTCTTAATTCATGGTTTTCTATAGTTGAATGAAATTTTACATATTCTGTGGTTTCATGTTTTGATATTTCATTTATTTTACAATGCACGTGAATCACCTTCAACTCCCCAAATGGTGTGTTGTAATAATATATCTTTACTTGTGGTCATTGATAGAGATGTGACCAAAAAAACCATGCTTTTTTTTAAATGTTATTTTTACAGGAACTCATGACTAAAAAACATGGATATTAATATATTTTATGTGACCAAAAAAACCCAATGCTGCTTTTTTTAAAAAAGTTGTTTTTTTACACAAAAATCATGACTAAAAAAACATGGATATTAATATATTTTATGTGACCAAAAAAAAAACACGCTTTTTTTAAATATGTTTTTGTTACAAAAAAATCATGACGAAAAAACACGGATATTAATACATTTTATTTGACCAATACAACTATGTTGTTTTTTAAAAAAACATATTTTTTTAGAGAAAAATAATGACTAAGTGTACGTGGATATTATTGTATTTTATGTGACTAAAATCCTTGCTTTTTTAGAAAAATGTTTTTTTTAACAAAAAATGAACTAAATAATGGATATTAATGACTTTTTGTAAAAAGTTTTTTTAAAAATAGCATTGTTTTTTTGGTCAGATAAAGTCTCTTAATACCCATGTTTTTTAATCATGATTTTTTGTACAAACATTTTTTATTTAAATGCACGGTTTTTGATCACACAAAATGTATTAATATCCATGTTTTTTTCAAAGAAGTCGTGACGAAAAATGGATATCAATGACTTTTTTGTAAAAAATAAATGTTAAAAAACATTGATTTTTTGGTCACATTAGATATAATAATATCCATGTTTATTAAACATGATTTCTTGTAAAAAAAATGGTCAATATGCAATTTAATGCGTTCACGGAAATTAAAAATTCCATTCCAAAGAATCACTAGGTACACATTTGAAAAAGTCTTAGAAGAATGACATTCTGCTCGCTGATGCGTTATTTTTGAGTTAATCAAGTTTTGAATTTTAGTCTTTCATAGCAGTTGCGCTTCGCGCTTGAGCTGTTAGAGTACGCTTGGGTACTTTGTAATTTATTATTAGCCAACCCCGCGGAGCCTGAACCCACTTCTAGGATGTTTTAGTTAATAACACAATAATGGTTATCACTCAAAAATATTAGCGGGACTGGGGTAGTGAATACTGAAATCAATATGCAGTTGACATCAGTTTCAATATGGTAGAACATTAGAAAAAGCGTAGGAGTGAATACCGTAGATTCAAGTATTCACATCCCCAGCCCCGTTAAAATTTTTGGGTGATAACGTTTATTGTGTTGTTAACTAAAACATCCTAGAAGTGGGTTCAGGATCCGCAGGGTCGGCTAATAATAAATTACAAGGACCCAAACGTACTCTAACAGCTCCAGCTCAAGCGCGCAACTTACTGGAACTGCTATGGAACACAAAAATTCCAAAGTTAAAAAACTCGGAAATAATGCATCAGCAAGCAGAATGTCATTCGTGTAAAACGTTTTTAAATGTGTTCCTTTAGTGATTCTTTGGAATGGAATTTTTAACTTCTGTGGGTGCATCAAACTGCATATTGACCAAAAAATGTGAAAAAAGCAGCATGGTTTTTGGTCACATAAAATATATTAATATCTAGGTTTTTTTAGCCATGATTTTTTGTAAAATAAAAACATGTTTTTAAAAAAACTGCATGGTTTTTTAGGTCACATAAAATATATTGCTTTTTTAGTCATGATTTTTTGTGAAAAAACAGCATGGTTTTTTGGTCAAAATTTATTAATATCCAGTTTTTTAGTCATAATTTGTTAGTAAAAAACATTAAAAAAAACAGCATGGTTTTTTTTGGTCACATAAAATATATTAATATCCATGTTCTTTAGTCATGATTTTTCAACCCTACAGTAAAAGTGGTGGCAGATAACCCACAATTTGTCGCAAATCCAGCCTTGCTCCTTACCAGAGTCCCGTGCAAGACAACCCATATCTTGCATATTTAGGGACTAGGTCAGCTTTTATAATAAACTGGCCTAAAAAGTAAGAACGCTGACTATTTATGAAAAGCGGGGCAAAGGTGGGAGTGCTTCACTTTCCTGGCGACCTTGATAATCTTGGACATGCTTAAAATGTTCGTTTATCTTTACGAGCGAATCCGAAGCCTCAGCAACGGATCCGAGCGAAGTTGAGGAGGGACCTTCGCGGGTTGCTTCCTCAGATGACAACGAGAAGTGGTCCGGGGCGCATGACTCCAATGTGCTCTGAGCTAAACCGGTCCCGCTTCNGACAGCCGGCTTTTTGTGAAGAGATGTTCACCGGAACATGATCTTCGAAACGTTACAACGTTGTGTCGAGGTGAGCATTTCTATCCTATTTGCCTTTCTTGTCATAAGTTTGTTATGTGCAGCGTGTACTGGCCCTTTCAGGGTGTCAGCTAAAGACTATGTTTTCTGTGCCAGTTAGTTCTGGAAGTTTCTCGCCGCAAAAGCGGGTAGGCGAGACAATATATGAGTGTGAATGAAATGAAAGCTCATTGAGAATGAGAATTTCCCTATGCCTTCTTTTAATAGCCTTTGTTGATTTCTACAACACCAGAGGAACCGCGGCGAATATACCACGCTGGTACGGGAATTAAACACGAGACTTTCTTGTCGAACATGTGCAAATCTGCCTTTGTGTCACGGAGCAGACAAAAAATGAGATCGATGAAGTCTGATGAGAAAACGAACGAGAGCTACCAAAAAACGTATTCATTCTCAAAATCAAAATTTCTCGTTGAAAAGTTCACTCCCTTATTAATTTCTTGTGAAAATAATATAAGCACGATTTTGTTGACACTTAAATTTACCGTCTTTAACGGGCAACACTAAAACCAAAACTCCAGCGTACTTATACACATGTAGGGCTATAGGTCAGTTCTACAGAATGAACAAATGTAATGTTGGCCACTCGACATAACTATGTCGTCCAACTTGAAATGAAAACGTCAAAACCGAAATGGAGGATTAACTGAAATAAAAAATATCGGCCACCTGACTTGAGAATGTCGGCTGACCCAAAATGAAAATGTCGACCGACCCAAATTAAAATTGTCGACCAACCCAAAATAAAACTGTTGGCCGACCCAAAATAAAAACGTTGGCCGACCCAAAATAAAAACGTCAACCGACCCAAAATAAAACGTCAACCGACCCAAAATAAAACGTCAACCGACCCAAAATAAAAACGTCAACCGACCCAAAATAAAAACGTCAACCGACCCAAAATAAAAACGTCAACCGACCCAAACTAAAAATGTCGGCCGACTCAGAATAAAAATGTCGGCCGACCCAAAATAAAATTGTCGACCGACCCAAAATAAAAATGTCTGCACACCCAAAAATAAAAATGTTGGCCGACCCAAAATAAAAATGTTGGCCGACCCAAAATAGGAATGACGGCCGACCCAAAATAGGAATGACGGCCGACCCCGATGAAGTCAGCTCACCTGATAAAACCCCCGAGGGCGGGCAGCAGCAAAGGGCCTCTTCGAGGACCCACGTCCGTCAACTCCACTTCAGCCAAGCTAGAAAAGTGTGAGGAAAATTATCTTCAGGTTAAAAAATTAAAGGCCGTTCTCAGTTTAATTAGAATTGATCACACCTTCTTCTTCGCCAGGAATTTCACTAGTTAGATTCAAATGATTGACAATGGTCAGGATTTCGCAAAAAAGCAGCAAAGACTTAAAGACTAGAAACTCATTAATTTAGGTTCTTTAGAACTATTCAACACGTAGGTTGAGTAAACGTGGGTAATTTGCCATACAAGTTCAGAAGAAGAATTAAGAAGTAACAAATAAATCGAACGCTAACAAACGCAATTGGTAATCTATAGATCAGTATAACATTGCTGAAACATTACTTTGATAAAGATAGAAAAAAAACATAACTCAGAATATGCTTTTCGTTACCAACCACACAAGCGAGTGCGTGACCGGCCATTATAATTTCAAAATCACGCCCTCATAAGCTTAAAACAAACAACTATTAACCGAAAACAAAACGCATGAATTTTTCATCCAATGCAAGTCCAAGTGTAGCAATGAAGCTAAGAATAATTCCTTCATTTGGTGATTTTAAAATTGTTTTCAATTTTGCTGTCGTTTAACCATTAGTACGAATTTACCACGCACAACATGCACTTTAAATTAGGCCTAAACTATGATATTACACCAACATAAAGATGAACGTTCATAATTGTAATATTTAATTTATCAACCTGTAGAAGAGCGTGTCAAATTGCAACATGTTAGGTACGTCGACTACATACGGCGCAGGTACATCTTCATTTTTCCCCACGTAAATATGAAAGAGATTTTGGAAGCCTCACAGCTCGCTACTATTTTGAATGATTAGAGGTTTTTCAAGACATCAGTTTCACTAAAATTAAGCACACTCATAAAACAGTCAGACTACCGATAAGGGGATATGATTTTTTTTATGACAAAAAAAATATGATGCCAGCTCCTCCATGTGATTTTTTTTACAATGAAAGATATTTAATATTAACTACTTCCGTCTCTATTGACACACTGTATTAGCGTTGTCAGATACGCATTATATGATAGTTAACGTTAGGGAGCTCTGCTGAAGAAAAAATCGCCTTATTTGAGCGAAATTTTCCACACACAAAGGCTTTTTCTTCCAAAAAGGTACAATTACTGCGACTCAAGTGAACTGCTAGAATGAAAAGATTTTTCAGCACTGTGCTCGTAAAATTGACAAGCTTCGCGCTCGTTTAGAGCCATAAAAGTTGTCTCAGAACACTCGAACGCGTTAATTTGAAGCTACAGTACGTGCCATTCACACCTTCACGGAATATCAGAATACACATAAACAAAATAAAAAATAAAAAATCAACAACACGACTGCTTCAAATAGCAAAACACTCAAAGACAGTGAAGCTTTACTGCATAGGTGGTTCCGAAGTACCACAACAAAAAACTAAAAACAGTCAATTGTATAACAAAATACAATTAAGGCGCCTTTCTTGGTTGCAAAATACGGCACTCAACAAGAATAGATTAGATTATATGTTAGTTTGAGCCTCCCTAACCGCTAAGAAAAAGAGACTTTCGAAGAGAGGAAGGAGCCATTTAGTATAGAGATAAGGGCATGCGGAATCTATGCAGAAGGGGCATAAAAACAGTAAGTTGAGTTAGAAGTTCATGAAACAAGATAAAAGATGAAGAAGAAAGTAGTAGGTGCTGAAAAACTGGACAACAGTGAACCGAAAAATGGGGGTCCTGTAACTTAACCAAAATTCCTTTTATTTCAACGAATCAATTTGCTCACTTGAGAGACTTGAGCGTGTTCCACTCCTGCTGAGGAGGAGGGGGAGGGATGCTGGTCACTATAGGGGGCGAGAGAATGAGCTGCGCGAGGGTGGCACGAGCGCTGGAGTCCCCGAACTGCACGCTGCAATGCCGAAGGCTCAGGTCCTGCACGCGCCAGCTGCTCAGCACCGCCACCGCGTGCTGGATGCTGCTCCGCTTGTCCTGCAACACCACGGTACTGCTCACACCAGTCCTCGCTCATTTTGTGACAGTAGAATGAGTACCCAAGTGAAGGTACCCAAGTGAAGGTACCCAAGTGAAGGTACCCCCAAGTGAAGGTACCCAAGTGAAGGTACCTAAGTGAAAGTGCCAAAGTAAAGGTACCCACTAACTAAAGGTACCAAGTAAAGGTACCTAAGTGACAGAAGTTGGAGGATTGAAAATATTAGAATACCTTTTGTTTGTGTAGCATTTTGATCAATTAGATATAAGGAACTCGGTTATCAAAAATTTTCAAAAACCCAATATAATGATTTTTTGCATCAACTTCTTGGAAATGTGTGAATAATCTTTCTTTTCTCGAGTGATGAGGATGTAATGAGATTAAGGAGGACGTTAGGAGAATCAGAACGATGTTAGAAGATTGAGGGGGATGTAAAGAGATCATGTTAAAGGATTAATGATTTTGTTGAGGGAATCAGGATATTTTTTACAGATTAAGAATGTAACAGGGTAAGGAATGTTTAATTCAATCAAGTTATTCAAAACATCTTGTACATTGTTTTTTTTTCTTTAACGTCTGCATTTTTATACTCATATTACGATTATCACAACCACCGTCACTAAACTGGCGCCGGCATCAGGTAATCACTGATATCAGGACGAGGAAGGAACTGCCACTCGGCAGTGAACTCTAAAGCACACATTAGGGAACTAATTTAACGAGAAATACAATATATTGAGGCCATTTTCGAAAGAGGACCGTAGAGTCCACTTGGGCGTTAAAGGGTTAATTCTCATAACTAAGGCCAGGACGTAATGGTGGTTACTCTCTGGCCTGCCAGTACCCATTTCAAGCACTTGGGAGGAGAGAGGAAATTCCACAAATACGTGACAGGTTCAGCTGAAGTCAGCACCAACTTGCGCCGATATTATCCTATTGTTTTCCATACACTATTTACCCTCATGGCTTCAGTCTTCTCAAGACGCCTTGGGGCCTGACCACGTCCTATAATCATTGCCAAGAGACTCGACCAATTTTCACTAATAAATTTCTGTCCATGAGGGCCCATTCTTCCCTTATCAGTACAAAGTCATCCACCAGGGCGGCAATCCTTTACTATTGGACAGTTTATGACAATATCATTTGATTTTATAAGATTTAATTCGTATATTGAATTTATTCAATGATCACAAAGCGTGAACTTCTACTAAGAAAAACAGTTATTGAGAGAAATATTTTACATTCGCATTTCGTGACCACTGCAAACGGATCACCAGGATCAATGATAGTTGAATAAAATGCTAGATTTGCTGCAATTAGAAGGATCTATGGCTATCACTGAATAAAAATGCTAGAATCACCAGCTGCAGGAGTATTGAATAGATAGTGTTAGAATTACCTGCAATTGGCAGGACCGATGACAAGTATTGAATGGAGAATGCTAGACTTACCTGCAATTGGCAGGAACGATGACAAGTATTGAATGGAGAATGCTAGAATTACCTGCAATTGGCAGGAACGATGACAAGTAATGAATAGAGAATGCTAGAATTACCTGCAATTGGCAGGACTGATGACAAGTAATGAAATGATGTTAGAATTACCAGCAACTGGAAGGACCAATGATCACAAGACATGGTCTTGAGGGAGGTATTGTGTCGCAGCGCAGTGCAAGCGAGTTGGAACGCAGCGTCCTTCACGATCACCTGACTGGAGGAGAAGTTTACACTCTCCATGCTTTGCGACTGGCCCAGAGCGATCAGGATCGGCATGTAGCTCTTCACCTGCGTAAACGAAAATGCGTTAAATGCTTTTACAAGTAGGCAAGAAAACAGCTGGCGCTTGTTTTCTTTGATAGAAAATAATATGATCTCATATATACAGTAGTCTTTAAAGTCGGAATCTGCAAACGGGAATAGTCTTTTTCAGCAAGTGTTTTTTTCTCAATCTACTGCAGTGGGTAGTCTTCAAAAATAGAAAGAATGAATTTGCTGATGTGAATATTCATCAAAAACAGAAAGATGAAATTTAGTAAAAATATGAATAGTTTTCAAAAGCAGGAAGCCAAAATTGACTTTAGCGAATATGCGCAATAGTCTGTAGTCTTTAAACAAACACGGACTTTGCTAAGTATGAGTCTCATGAACTCATTTCCCAACGGCAAATAATATCTATTTGAATCATTTTACACAATTTGAAAGCGCAGTAAAGTAGTGAAACTTCTTCAAATTTTACGTTGTCCACAATTATAAAAAGTATTGATCATTTCCTTCTTATCAGTCCCCAACCTTTTTCAACACGCATCACGACGGTAAAAAGCGTCGTTATTTAAGTAAATCCCTTGGCAAAATACTACGTAAACCGCCAAGCTGTGAAATTCTTAGGGCAATAAGAAATTACGTCTCTGAGCCGCTGCAAGTCGAGGGTCTTGAGAAAAGGAGCCTGCCTAACTGCATCTCCCAGACACACGAGGTCGGCAATGGTGAGGTAGAACTGGGGCTGGTCCAAGTTGAGCGTCTGTAGGTGGGACTCGGGCAGCGCAGTGAACAGGTAGTGGAACACCGACTTGTGTTCGCTCGTCACGCACAGTGGAAGAGGTAGCCGCGTCTCACCTGGTCATGAACGTATCTTATTAGCGCTCCACTGCACTTTTTAAGGTTCAATGAGAATTATTCTTAGGTTTTATGGGCACAAGAACATTATCACCTTAGGGGATTGTTTTATGCGTGGAAAGCTGCACAAAAATAGGTTAAAAATAGTATGGAATTTCAGGGAATAGCAACATCTAGCCAACAGAAATAAAAACGCATTTCTTAAATGATAAATGTTCTCTAGACCAGGAAATAGTCCGAAAAATAACTTTCTAATAAAAGGATTGCTGTATCCCTGACTCTAAATGAGCTATAAATAAAATACACGAATGAATTTCATCTTTCACACGTTCACACGTTTAAAAAATTATGATATGACAACTCTTTTTTACACTAGAAGAAACTTATTTACGGTACAAAGTGTGCACACAACACCTCAAATGCGCCAAAAATATATTCACTTATTTGGTGATACTCGAAATTCGTTCGCACACAGCAACACTGAAACTGCCAAAAAACTCAAGCAACTCACATCCCTTGATGAACCAATAATGCCGCGCCTGTGGCACTCGAAATTCTTTTGCACACAGCAACACAGAAACTGCCAAAAGACTCAAGCAACTCACATCCCTTTATGAACCAATAATGCCGCTTCTGTGGCACTCGAAATTCGTTCGCACACAGCAACACAGAAACTGCCAAAAAACTCAAGCAACTCACATCCCTTGATGAACCAATAATGCCGCTCCTGTGGCACTCGAAATTCGTTCGCACACAGCAACACTGAAACTGCCAAAAAACTCAAGCAACTCACATCCCTTGATGAACCAATAATGCCGCGCCTGTGGCACTCGAAATTCGTTCGCACACAGCAACACTGAAACTGCCAAAAAACTCAAGCAACTCACATCCCTTGATGAACCAATAATGCCGCGCCTGTGGCACTCGAAATTCGTTCGCCACACAGCAACACAGAAACTGCCAAAAAACTCAAGCAACTCACATCCCTTAATAAACCAATTATGCCGCGCCTGTGGCACTCGAAATTCTTTTGCACACAGCAGCAACACTGAAACTTCCACAAGACTCAAGCAACTCGCATCCCTTAATGAACCAATAATGCTGCGCCTGTGGCACTCGAAATTCTTTTGCACACAGCAGCAACACTGAAACTTCCACAAGACTCAAGCAACTCACATCCCTTAATGAACCAATAATGCCGCGCCTGCGGCACTTTCTTGACAGCATCGCCCTTCACGTCGAAGAGGAAAGGAAGCTCAGTGCAGGGGTGACTGTTGACTACGCCAGGAGAAGACGACCCTGTTCCTTGAATGTCTTCGTTGCTGCTGTAACCGGCCTCATACCCCACTCCCTGGGCGATGGAGGCGGTGGGGCTGGAGGGCTGCGACCCACCAGGGGAGTCGTTGGCATCGTTGTCGCGTTCGTGGAGCGTGAAAGCGTCGTGGCTTTTCTGAGCAGCGTTCTTACGCAGACGCATGGGCTTCAGCTGCGACCCCATCTCGAAGGGAGAGAAGTCCGGCACGTCGTCTGCGCTGCCGAACACGTTCACGAGCAGCGCTTTGTTCATCGACACTGTCGAAATCACAAGTTTGAGACACCCAATTGAACTTGAACTGAGGGTAAAGTAAAACGTAAGTTTGGGATACCAAAGTCTACTTGAACTGTGGTTAAAAGTAAAATATAAATAAATGCATCAAATCGACACTGTTAAAAAACCAGAAGTTTGAGATACCCAAGTGAACTTGAACTGATGATCAAGTAAAACATAAGTAAAAGCATCAAATCGACACTGTTAACAAATCAAAAGTTTGGGACATCCAAATGAACTTGAACTACGGTTAAAGTAAAATATAAGGAAATGCTTCAATGCTCGTTGGGTTCCTTTCATCATCAAGAATTATTTTTATTGAACTTCAATTTTTTTTATTAAAAGAATAGCGTTCAGTTTTTCATAACATTTTCATTGGACATAAACGATTTCTGTTTTTGTTGAATATCATGCATAAATGAAAATAAACATTTGAAGATCATTTTAAAAAACATAAAAACTAGATGGACACTGCGCTGTATATTACTATGTAAAATCGTTATTTTAAAAGTCGCTTACATAAATATGTTGTCATTAAAAAATCAACGAACATTACTTAATGAAGCCGAAATGCATAAGTCAATTGTCCTAAAATAATCTTCAAGTATTAAATAGAAATAAATTATCCGCAGTGTGAAGAAAAGTTTTATTGTTCTTACGTTGTCACTAGAAGCAGGTTCTTCAGTTTATCCATTACTGGCAAAAGGCTGCTGAATTTTGCCTGCTGTTATAGCAAAAAGCAGCCAGACGCAGAGCAGCACCACCAGGCAACACGAAGCTCAACACATCCAACACAGCACGCAACACATCCATCGCTGCACGCAACACATCTATCGCAGCACGCTACACCCCACCATTACTGACATAAGGTTAGTGAATTTAGCCCACTGTTCTTACAAAAAGTAGCCAGACATAGCGCAGTACCATCAGACCGCATGTAGCGCAACACAATCAACATAACACGCAGCACCACACCATTACTGACAACACATTTAACACAGCCAAACGGCAGCACGCAGCACCACACCATTACTGACAACACATTTAACACAGCCAAACGGCAGAACGCAGCACCACACCATTACTGACAACACATTTAACACAGCCAAACGGCAGCACGCAGCACCACACCATTACTGACAACAAGCTGCTTGCTGACAACATATTTAACACAGCCAAAAGGCAGCACGCAACACCACACCATTACTAACAACACATTTAACACAGCCAAACGGCAGCAAGCAACACCACACCATTACTAACAACACATTTAACACAGCCAAACAGCAGCACGCAACACCACACCATTACTAACAACACATTTAATTAATACAGCCAAACAGCAGCACGCAACACCACACCATTACTGACAACACATTTAACACAGCCAAACAGCAGCACGCAACACCACAACATTATTAACAACACATTTACCACAGCCAAACGGCAGCACGCAGCACCACACCATTACTAACAACACATTTAACACAGCCAAACAGCAGCACGCAACACCACACCATTACTAACAACACATTTAACACAGCCAAACGGCAGCACGCAGCACCAGGTCACTCACGGTACAGATGGTGCAGCGAGGACCGCTGTTTGATGAGACGTGCCAGGCCCAAGAATCCCTCGTGCCCCAGCTCCAGCCCGTCCAGATGTAGGGTCTGTAGGTGCGGAGCAGAACTCGCCAACGCCTCGCACGTCACGTGCAAGTCTTCGTTGCTCAGGAACGTTTGCAGTTTCAGTGTCCGTAGCTCGCAGAAATACGCCGGCGTCTGGACATGACATTGGGGGAAAAAATTATCGGGGTTAGTCATTCCATGAAGAAATGGTCTTTACTTCACTGCTGAAGTATTTGATACTATTGCCATTTAATGTCATAAGAAAATTAATTTTCACACTATCTGCGTCAATGAGCTCCAGTTTTAAACATGTCTGAAGAATAGTATAGCAGTTAATTTAAGACTCCTCATGCATGGTAAAGATTATTTCACAGGAGAAAAAAGAGGCAATTTAGTATGGACTAAGAAAAACGTGGAATCTATGCAGAAAGTGCGTTTTCACACAGGATTCACTGCGCAAAGAAACAGAAAGCTAAGAAAGAAGTATATACATGGAATTGAAAGACCAACAAAGAAACAGAACAAATATTAATGGTGAGCAAACAGCACTACTCTACAATTAACACCCGTATGGAGGCATACATGTCTCATCGTCAAGGTTATAGCTGAGCTTCTTATTCATATTCAAACTGGTTGGTTAATAGGACTCAACACTAATCAACTAATCAACTTAAAGAATTTAGTACTGCTCAATGACATTCATCTTACCAACATCCTCGTAAGGTAGTAAGTACTGTAGAACGATCTCCATCCTAACCAACCAAAAGCATTCAGTATTAGAAAAAAGTAATGCTAATTAACATATAAAAATTAAGTTAACTTGAAGTATGTAACAGTCCAGTCCAGCTAATAAAACTATCTAATTATATATTAATTATATCTAATTAATGACTTTCAAACTTACGAGAGCCTCACTCTTAGCAGCAACTTCGAAAGAATTTTTCAGGTGCTTCCCAAGATCAATTTTCATGTCCCTGAACTCCAAGTTCTTCAAACCTTTCTTGGAGTAAATTTTATAAATATCAGCAAAAAACATCTGCAGTTTATCTTCGGTGAAGTGAGCACCGTCTTGTTTAGCTCTAATTTTGATGTTCTTCACACTGCCATTTAGATGAAGAGCTTTGAAGAAGGCACTGAGCTGCTCAGCAGAGGCTTCAACGAATGAACTTTCCTGGTCGGGGTTGGAGCTTTTGATCCTCCACACGAGCTCCAAAGAATGCAATTTATAGAACTTTTCAGGTAAGAGGTGCGTCCAACCTTCAATGTGTGCTTCGTTCGTCGACAGAACAACCGACTCCATGTCCAGTAGCCGAGCAATAATTCTTCTATTGTCCCGATGTGGTCCTGCTTCCTTCAGTAGCGCTAAAAGCGTAAGCTCCGGCAAGTTTTGCAGACGAGGATATCTAAAAACGGAGAAAAGGCGGTGAGCATGAGCAGAAAGAATGCCAGCTGTGAATGGCAGTACCTCAGAATCTTTCTTTTCCAAGAGTGCAGCAAACTTCCAACATTGATGGCATCCCGTACGACATCGTCGAATGTGATTTGCTATGTGAAGAGCGGCCAAATATTCAATGAAAGTTTGATGTACTGGTTTCCAAAACTTTTGAACTTGCACCCGAAGGGCGTCGCTTTCGTCTTCGTTGTACAAAAAACCAAGCTGTCGGATGTCCTCAAAATGAGGAATATTTTTCAAGTCTTCACCAGTGAAACGATGTCGGTCATTTTTTATCGCCTGGACGCAAAGCTTACCGAAATGATCGAATGCTTGCACATACTCAGAGGGAAGACCATCCATTTCAGCATCAGCCTCTTTGTTTCTAGTTTTCTTCCACTTGATGAGACAAAGCATGATCTTGTAGAGCATATCAGACATGCTGTCAGGCAGTTCCTTATTCGCATTATCACTCTCATAAAGCATGCACAGCAGCACACAGAACAAAGGTCTCTCAGCTAACTTTCTGTACTTGGAGTGGCGCGCCAGAATTTCCCGTAGCGACTCCCCACAGTTGGTATCCTTAACAATATCGAAGTACTTCTCAATAAATTTCCACATCTGGTGCTCGTCGAAGCCTTTAACAACCAGTCTCGTGGCCAGGCACTGAAGAGCAGCGGGCCGAGACGTGACTAACACACGACTGTTTGGGAAATCTTGACCGGCGATGATGTTCTGGACCTCGCACTTGTCGAAGTGCCCCATTTCGTCGTAGCCGTCCAAGATAAAGAGGATGTCTTTCTCGTTTTTACGCCAGTAGTCCCACACTTGACGTATCCTTGTAGGAAAAAATAGGTATGATACTTAATTGCATTACTGTAAAATCAGAATTTCCATGTTCAAAAAATTATTTTCGCAAGAAATAATACATTGTATGTAATTTCAAAATTAAATCAGATAAATTATTCCTACATTTATTATGTAATCAAGTTTCAAGTAGGACTTGGTAAAGCCAACTTCTGGCCGGACTGAAAATACCAAGTATGAACTAATATTCTACCCCTTTTGATCAGAAGACACGCGTTTAAAAGTAACAACTGAAGAGTGTAAATTACCTTACAAAGAAATATAAGAAACGAAAGAAAAAGAGTTTCTTTCAAAGAAAGACACAGGTGATTAGATTTTAAAATGCTACATTTAAAGATCCTTAGTTAATAAACATACATGGGTGTCACAATACCTAAAAGTCGAACAAAACAATTACCAAATGCGTTAAGAAGCAAAGAAGACAACTCCCTTCATGATGCCTAATAACAAAGATGAAAAAGTTATGGCGTAATAATTAAGTTATTGCAAACCCATTAAATAATGCAGAATATGAGAATACCAAATCTACCGCTAAAAGTTGCTCAGCTAATATGGTTCACAAAATTTTGAATGCCAATTATTATTGTTGTAATTGTTTAATTATAGTAACCACTAACAAGCTATCCGCAGAGTGAAACGCAGTAGCAAATTACATTTCAAGTACAATTCCACATAAATTTGTAAATGGCATCAACTATGAATGTACATCGCTTTTATAATTTGCAGCTCATGTGAGATTAGATTACATAAAATATATCAGTTTCTCGGAGAAACCTATAGAGACCTCCACTCCCAACTCAACCGGACCCGAGTCTCCCAGCAACTCACTCATCACTATCTCACTCCGACCCAAGTACCGGCATCTCAGCGCGGCATATCGTTGCCACTTTTGAATTCAAATCAAAAGTTCGAAGATAGAGCGAAATATTTGAATTTTGAAAATCAAATGTACAGCACCTTGACTGATTGATGAGCTACGAATCAAGAAAGACAAGCTCCAGAGACAGATAAAAAATTGGATTAGTTCAAGTCGAATGAAGTCACCGAAAGATAGGATACAATAAGATGAAAGAATTCTTCAAAGCAAAGCAAGAAAATGTGTTGCAATCGTTATTTTGCTAAGTTTTCAAAGGCTAATAAATACAAGTGACAAATATGAATGCCATAAAAAGTTGATTATAAAGAACGAAAAAACTCCATTTAATTCCAAAAAGTTGATCCGATAAATGAGCAAGTTAATTTTAAGAACTAACGAAAGGAGACCAACTTGTCAGGGTCGAAGTAAGAAGGAAGTATCTCATGCTGGATGTACTGCTCGATGCTGCCCTGGTAGTCGCTGAGTGTGATGAGGAGCACGAGGCGGAACTGCCCCAAGGCGCCATCTTCCGCCCACTCCTGAGCGAGGTGTGCCGACAGCAGCGTCTTGCCCATGCCTGCCTCGCCCTCCACCAGGAAGCGGGTCTGAGCCAGGTGTTAGATCAGCCATTCTCAACTTTTCCTTCATTATTGACCCTCTGGCTTTATGGATTCCTCCATTTACCCCCTACTCCCATACAAAACACATCTTTGCCTTCTCTCTCTCCCATTTTATAAAATTAAATTAAATTCAATTATTTTTTAAACTATCAGGTACTTCAATTATTTACCCCGACCATATAATTTTTTACCCCTGGTTGAGCACCTCTGCGTTAGATGGTAATAATATCAATTTTGAGTTTACGCGTCCACCAGGGGTTACTTACATAACGCAACTATGTAAATGAAGATGTTTTATAATTTAGTTGTTTTATAATTAGCACAAAATGATAGATGTTTCATAATTAAATTTTTATAATAAGCACAATTAGATTAGAACAAAAATATTTACAATGAGCACAAAAATGTTTTACAATTAAGCACTAAGCATTATACGAATAGGGCAGGTCTAAAGTTCTGAGTTGGGTCCAAGTTAAAATTTATTAATCGCTGTGTTCGATTAAATTAGAAATCGTAAATCTTAAATTCACAAAAGAATTACGTGAATATTGAGTACCTTTAATAGAAAACGTCTCAGTTTCAAACGTAATAACTCTAGCATAAAGCAATGATTTTCTAGCCGGCGATATTTTTAAAATATTTATTAAATAAACGTTCTTTCACTTTTTTTCAATTGATAGCAATGAAAAAAATGCTAAAATCAAATATTAGAATTGGGAGCAAGCCTTTTAATAGCAAATTGACCAAGAAGTGGCAATTTCACAGCAGAATAACCAAGAAATGAAGGTGCAGCGTGATAACGTGTGCATCTCTATAGATTTACGTGACTGCCATCACGCGCTGAAGACTAGGACTAGTTAAAGTCAACTAGTTAATCATTTCTAATTTAAAATTGAACGAACTTTCCCATTAACGGACTGTCAAAGTGAAGCAGGATATATCGATGCGCTAGGAAACCATGAATTACTGTACCTCCTGATCAGCGGTACGAAGCAGCTCTGAGAGATCAACAGCGGATGTGGTGGGTAGCCCGCGTCTGTCGACCGAAAATATGCGCGGCTCGAGATAATAGTCCTCCAGAGGGGCGACCTGCACACACAATACGGCAACTTGTCTCACCCGCATTCACAGCATCAGAAAAAATTTAAACAATTTAAAACCTAGATATGAAACAAATAAAATAAGTTATATCAAATATAATAGTTATTATAAGTTATAATAGAATACCAATGAAATTACCAACTCGCCTTAGTAAAATATTAGCACAAATGTGTCAAATTTGCGTGAAATATTTTCATGAATGACTGTCAAGCGCAACTCGGTTCATTATCAAGAAGTTCTTGTCTCTCTGTCGGGCTTAAGGGCATGTTAGAATAGGTAGAAATTTCGTAAAAATATGTTAAATGTCTTTTAATTTTTGAAACAAAAAATGAACTGTAATCATCAATAATGAAATAAAAATCATTTTTGAAACGAATAACATTAACAATGAACTGTTAACATCAATAACAGAAAAACGAAAAATGAAATAAAGAAAATTTTTTTAAACAAATAGCATTATTAACGAACTGTCAACATCAATAATGAAAAAACGAATAATGGAGAAACGAAAAACGAAAGAACGGATTATGGAATAAAGGAAAATGGACTAACAGATAATGGAATATGGAATAATTTGTAAAACAAAAAACATAAAATAGGGGAAAGAAGGGAAGCCAAGACAGCATTCCCACCATTCGGTCGAGATGCCACGGCAACAGCGGGGACCGTGACCGCTGCCGGTAGCGCTGACGGAGGATCTCCTGGAACTCCAGGACAGCGTCCTCAGTGCCTGTGGAGGCAAATTTTTTAAAAAGATTTTTTAAAACGATACTATTAAATCCCGTCATTTTTGACCAATCATGTACATTAGTAACTTGATTATTAACATTCTGTAGTCGATTTAAAAGTCGTTCGCTAATAAAGAATATAATGAACATATGCACAGGTTTCAGCACCTGCAACCGTTTACTACTAAGAATGACCGTCGTGTGTTTATTTACACGTTTCGTGTCACGCTCTTAAGAATCGATAGGAAGAAATTAGCACTGGCGGTCTTGGTTTCAGTTCACGGTCAATTAATACACTCATTTTCGCTGTACAAGTGCTCTATAATAAGTCACTTTCAAAACAATATAGAGATCCAGAGCCTTATACTATACTCGAGTTCGTTTCGTGGAAACCGAGTTCGGCGGGGTATTGTATATTACAATGTACTGTATTGCATATTACAATATGCTGTATTGTATATTACAATACACTGCATTACAATATACTGTATTGCATGTTACAATATACATATATACACAAGCTCTTAGTTGCTTTCAGTAATGCTGAATTTTTGTATCTAGGATACGACACGAATGACTATAACTACTTCTCTTGCGGCTCAAACATACTGTATTCTAAGTGTTTATTACTCTAATAAGCAAATTAAGTTACCTTTGGAATTAGCTTAAGCATGGAAACTCCACTCGAACGAAAATTTGTTGAAGAAAGGTATTGAAATAAAATGCTTGTCTTATAAATTATGACTAGGTGGAGTTGGATTCACAAAATAGTGAATGGGCGGAGTCGGTGTTGGAGTCGCCAAATTCTGGAAAAGTGGAGTCGGAGTCGGAGTCGCCAAATTCTGAAAAGGTGGAGTCGGAGTCGCCAAATTCTGAAAAGGTGGAGTCGGCAGAGTCGCCAAATTCTGGAAAGGTGGAGTCGGAGTCGGAGTCGCTAAATTCTGGAAGGGTGGTGTCGGAGTCGGAGTCGGAGTCGCAAATTTATTCCTCCGACTCCGCAACCCTGCTTCCAATTTACAAAAAGTTGCCCCTATGTCAGTAGTCACATATGTAACTTCTCGTTTAAAAAATGGATTATTATACCTAGGTATGTTTCATTCATGAATAACGATTCCTTGCTTATGGAAAGGAATGCTGACCTGCGAGAGCGGAGACGGGCGACTTGGATGCCGTGCGTCGACAGGACCCATCCCGGCAGCCTTTCTCGCACGACTGATATAAATAAATGAAGATATATTCTATAAATAAACGTACTAGATACTGAAATGCATGCGAACCTAAGTTTCTCAATCCTAAAAATACAATAAAGAATTTTTGGTGCACATTCAATAAGAATCTTCAATCATATCGGAGTAGGTTTTCTACAGAATTGATGAAATTCATTCCGAAAATCTCCCTACAAGAAAATTTTCCTTAAAACTAACGAAGATCTTTTTGGATACGTAAATATTTCCAGAAGAATACGAATCATTCTGAACGAAGAACCATCGACTCCCCTAGCAACACACTGATCAATATTAATTTTACATCAATTGTGGGCGCACCTTGCGGCCGCAGTTGTTGTACGTGATGACAATCTGGGTGCCGTTGTGGATCTTGGAGTTGACGATGGTAGGCTGACCTCCGCTGGGGGGCAAGGGAAGCCCATTGGGGGACAGTGGGCTGCTTGGGGCGAGGTGGGCATCTCCCGTCGGGTGACTCGCGGGTGACTGTAAATCTGTTGAGAATGAATGCACAACTTATACGAAGCTATGAGAGTACATTTTTACTGTTTTGCTCTCAGTTGATACAGCCTCTGTTGTAGATGCTAGAATGATTGTTGTGGATTAATACAATTCAGGGCAATGACAACTTTTCCCCATGGAAGTTTTTACCCAAACCATTTGAATTATCGTACCGAAAGGGTTAAAGCCTAAAATAGCCAAGCTTTTACAACTACTTTGCCCTCTGCAGCAACAGCAAAGCTTCGACTACATGAAAGTGGAGTGCCTACATATTCGAATTTCACAGAAAGTAACACAAAATGTAACAATAAAAATGCGCTAATAGAGACACAGCTACACTGCATGTTAGACCAATAACAATATTTTACTAGTTTCAGCTAAGGAGGTGAGAGAAGGAGAGCGTGTGAGCCGGATTATCAGACTGACTTTTTCGGGTCAAAATCCTTCAATGTCGTCAATGTTATTCAGCAAAATTTGAGAATGTCGACAAAAAAAAGATCTTTATTGTTTGGTCAAAACTCAAAATTTAGTAAAATTATTTTTTTAAAAGACAAAATTTGAGACCATTGGTCAGAAAAAAGCTCATCCGGTTCGATCAAAAATCTAAAATTTGGGAGAACCTAATATTTAGAATAGCAAACCTTGAAAATATTGCCCAGCAAAAGGATAATCTAGCGGCCGTGAAAATCCCGCGTTTACCGGACTAGAATCGAGTCCTTTTTTCTAAAGTGTGATGCTTAATCCCTGGCGCCATGGGGACGAAGAAGTACAGTTTATCCGAATTATTTGAGGACTGATGCGGACCTGGACGGGCGGACCGAGGTATGGGGGAGGAGACGGTCTTGCTGATGAGACGCGGGGAGGCGGACCCGGTCCTGGGGCGGGGTGAGCTTGGCACCGCATCCCGAGTAAGGCTGGCGTCCCCGTGCGTTTGCAGCACCTGCAGCGCGCAAACAGTAAAGAGCTGTTTATTTCCAATGAACATGATACAAATACTTTCCTCAGTTTTTAAAATGTAAAATTTAAAGATCCTTAGTTGATCATGGTATCGTAGTACCCATGTCAATTGTCAAACAAGATTGAGAGAAAAGCATGAAAAATGTATTCTTTTTATTAGGTTGTTCTAAGTTTGGCAATGCATGTTAGTACAAGTAATAAAAATATGCAATAACAGTCACGCATTGATGAAAAACGTTCTTGTTAGTGCACACTTACATTGAAAAATAAACGTAGGAACTTGACACTTAAAATGTCGAGATTTCTTTATTAGAGTGAAGGTCGAGATAAATGCAGGCTTGAAACGCCTACTTTAATTGAGGTTTCACAATTTGAGTGAACTCGAGGCACAGTTTTAGGGTCATGAACTTCTCTGAGTTCATTACATTGTAGAACAAACTTCTATTGAAATTTTATCCTTTAAGTGAACTCAAAATACAGTGTTTGGGCAGAGACTTTATGTGAGGTTTTAGAATTTGAATGAACTCGATAAAATTAATGATAGAAAAATGTGCATCGCTTTGCAATTTCAGCTACAAAAATTAAAATAAATTTGAATTGTAATTTTCTTCCTTTCAGTAGATTTTCATGCATTTTCAAACGTTTAAGATAATGACTTGAATTGTTCATAAAAAGAATCGATTGCATCACAATCGGATCTAGAGAATATCTTTACTGATTTTCTCATTGATCGCCCCAAAATGACAATCGTGATTTCGCAAAGATTTTTCAGCGTTATTAGACGAAGAAAAGATATGGATGAAGGGAAGCCTCAAAGAGAAGAAGAATTACCCCGTTGACCTCTTCTAAATCCTCTTTACTATTTGCTATGATCACCACGAGAGATCGACATACCGTGGTAAAAATCCCACGGTTAACGGACTAGGATCGAACACTTTTTTTCTGTCTTAGGTGTGATGCTTAATCTCTCGCGCCATGGTGACGCAGCCATACAGTTTTTCCGATTCTAATCATATAAAAAACACAAAAGTAAATGCATTCATAGATGACATATCGTTATTTTCAAATGCGTTCAACACAAATTCTCGCGGGAAGCATCTCACTCGTAAAATTGAGTCATTTCTTCCATGTTTCCAATATCAGCTCATAGTCGTGATTAAGCATGATTAGCTATGAGGTGTTTTAAAGTTGGGCTCAGCCTCCACAAAAAGTGGTAGTTCAAGTCGTTTTGATAAGAGCACGTAGCGTAACCAAATTAATCTAATATATTATAAGCTAGCAGATGTTCGTTATGAAAACGAGGTGTTTAAATTATCCGCTTTCGGTCAATGGTATAATAATAGAGAGAAAAGATTCAGCGTCTTAACTTCTACGCGATGTCATTGCGTTTTGTTGCAATTCTTCTCATACAACATGCACAGATGCACAATGTGAACAAGCCAAACTATCACATAACAGAATGGAGTACCTAAAATAAACTCAAAATCTGCAATAAATTTAAGGTTAACGTACAAATGAAATCGTGCACACTAACTTTGCCATTCTGAATAGTTTCTACAGGTCCGTTGGGTGTGATTTTAATGTGCAGTGCTTTGGCTCCTCCGTCTGGCAGCGGTGAGGCAGACACTCCTACGTTCTCCTTTGTGCTCTCGTCTGAAATATTGCGAGAAAGTTAACTAAGTTTGACCGTAAAATTAAACAAGCGGTCAACATTATATTAAATGTTAGTTTGAGCCTCCTAGACCGCCAAAAAGGCATTCCTGAGAGAAAGGATGAAAGCACTATTTAGTACGGAGTTAGAGAACCCGGAATCTACGCACAAGGTGTGTTGCCACACAAGATCCCCTGCGCATGGAAACATTAAGTAAAGAAATAAGGCTGTGAAACAAGATTAAAGTTATATAAGAAAGTTAGAAGTGCTGAAGAACAGAACGGCAGTGAACCGGAAAAAGGTTCCCCGTAACATAACAAAAATATTTAATTTCAACAAAAAGAAGGCCTACCTAAACTTAAGCTCAGTACCTCAAATTTTCCCCTGTAAGTATAAATTCCCATAGACATAGATACAATAACTGTTTCCCCGAGTTGTGCAGTCTACATTACCTATGACAAAGTTGAATCTAAAATTCTGCTGACCCATTGGGCAACATTTTTTCATCTAGAAAAAACGACGCGTTTAGTACTAAAAGATAACTGTGTAGAACCAAATAAGGTAAATTTAACAGTAAAATTTACCTTACAACCTACAGTAATTATGACACAAGTCGAATCTGAAACTGACCCAAAATACACAATGTTACACTTAGGAATGACGACCATTTGCTACTAGAAGACAACCATATGGGGGCATAAAAACGAACATCAATGGCTTTGATGTGCGAAGAATAATTAAATATAACGCTGAATAAGATATTAGAAGAATATGCGAGGTCGTAGGAGTATATTTGCTAAAAGATGACAACACAAAGGTGGATAACTAAATCGGTACTAACCATGATAAGTCCCAAAAATTACTTTTTCTTCCAGAAAAAATACAATCAGGTGGCCACATTCATAGATAATGCTACGACAAACCACAAAAATTTTCACATGTTTTCAAGAATTGAAAAAAAATTTTGAGAGCATCCATAACTGAAAATTGAAGCAAACTCATAACAACGAAATCAATTACCCGAGACAATAATCGTGCCTTCACAACCGGCTTAACAATATTCTCGTAATTACGGGTAGTATAAAAACGAAAAACATAATAACGATTCATAACTGAAGAGCACGGCCATATTACAGGCACAGTTATGTAAGAATACACCCATCTTCTCAAGCCAGTGATAGAGTATAAAATTGTTTCTATCTTCCCAAGAAGTTCACAAATGTTTCGATAAACAAAAAACTTTAAACGTAATTAAGCGTGTCAACATATTTTAGCTCATTTATATTCACAAATGTAGGAGTGCATTTAACAGTTGGATACGCAGTCAACACTGTACAAATGCGCATTGCCATAGCATTCAATAAGGACCAGCATACATAAGCTCACATTGCTAGCAACTTTGCTCCAGATTCACGTGTGGGGAGCCACCCAGACGTCGGAACTCCAGCCTACCTCACACCAGCGAGGTATTCACTGCGGTATGTAACGCATACGAACAAAGCCTCAAGGTCACACGCGTGCTGCCCAACATGACAATAAAACTGGCAAGAACAGACCGCGCCTGCAACGCCAGCCGCACACCCAAAACAAGCTCATCTTATTCCTGACTGGAAATAATCATAATCACGTATTGCATCTCGAGAGCAGAGCGACAGTGTCACTACCGCGATGCCACGCTAGAATGCGGCAGCGAATGCGCACCGTCGTCTGTCGCTAAGCGAGCTGGTTTAGGATTGACCACTGTCGCGAGACGGGTAAAGGAACATTTGACAGACCTCCCAATATCTTCGTACAAACATGAGGATTAGCTGGCCTTCACTCGCGGAGAAAATAACTCAGGTGAATTTACTGCACATCATTTAAGTATGAGTAGATTTGATTAAATGTTGGCTTAAGCCTCTTTAACCGCAACAAAGGCGTTACAAAAAGAGGAAGGAGGAAGGCACCATGTAGAGAAGACTAAAGGGAACGCGGAATCTATGCACTTTGTGCATTTGTGCGTAATCTTAATATTTTTACGTACTAATTATATTGATCTTCAATAGCATACCAAATATTTCATTTAAAAGTAAACATAATTTTTCACTTATGTGTCATGCAACAATTGGTGTCACTTGGGAATGAAAGTCATGTTTCTTGAGCTAAAATCGCCCCGCCTATACAATAGGAACGTTATTTAAGACAAATTGAATTTTTGCTATCACAAACATAACAAATTTTACTTAAATGTGTTGTCTTTAGTTGGAAGAATACATTACAACTCATTGATTTCGGCAAAAAAGTCAGAAGTAATTAAGGACAAGGCAATTTAAAATTTACCCCTTAGATACTCAAAAGACTGGAAAACAATAGTTCAATACTTCATTTTAACCCTTCAACGAATAAAATGTTAATTGGTGAAAGAAATTTGACATCATTATCCCTTATAACATGAATACAGAGTGATTTTTCCAACAAACTTATGGAATATGTACAAGAAAATAATTCCTAACGTCTTTTGAAAACTACGGTGTTTTGCACAAGGTTAAAACCACGAGTGAAATTCCCCATCCGGTTGAGATAATAACACGTTGACTGCGATGGGTTCCACTCAAGTTCAATAATCTACTCAAATTTAAAGTCAAATATTGTTTGCAATATTACAAATACCAAACATAAATGGGGTCCAATAAATACTATTAATCGTAAAAGATTGTTAAAAAAAATTTCTAACGACCCAGCGATGGGTCGTTTTGGAGCTGGAAAAACATAAGCATGACCCACCGATGGGTCGTACCGCAAGCATAAGACCTTGCGACACGATCCCACAAAACGCACCTAGGACGTTGATGAAGGGCACATTGGGGGAAGGCGATGCCACAATTTTGGGGCCGAACTGGACCTCGGAGTCGCGCAGGTTGAGCACTGCACCCGCCATGTTGAAGTTCAGTGGATTACCCGTGACCCCGTATAGGTCCAATGGAAGTCCATCTCCGTCGTCGCGAGGAGGAGGTAAATCTACACCTGGAGCGCACATGCCCAGCAACTCCTCATCTCCAGGTTGAAGTTGAACTTCAGTCATGATGAAATTATTCCTCTACGCTGAGAAAATAAGCGATTTTTTCAATATTTGCGTACGTAGAAAACTTTGAAGATGACTAGCTTGAAAAGTATATGAGATGCATATTCCAGCATATTTGTCTACCAGTTAAGAAACAATCTGCAACGTAAAAACATATTTATCAATATGATCGGTCATTGTTAAACCGTTAAAAACACAAGGATCAAGGAAATTGTGCTTACGAACTAAAAGGTCAGAAAGAAATGCCATAGTATCCTCCCATCAAAAACACAAGCAAACATCCCTTGAAAACCTATTTTAGTGGACGATCAGTGAACGAAAATATCTTACAACAAGAAATGACCAATACTGCAATGCTCATTTGGTTTTCTTCTTTTTGCAGTTTCAGTACCGCACAAGTTTTACTTCATACCCTACGCTTCAGGTTTTATTGGCTCCAGGCCTTTTCAGGCAAAAATTTGTAGAATTATCCTAGACGTCCTTAAATTTCTTCAATAAAACAGATCATAGGATACTATTTAGGCAAGTGCAAGTCATGTCTTCCAATCCGTAGAAATTCCTGTACTGCAAAATACACGCGTCATGCGTTTTTCGATTTCGTTTCCTTTCGACGTATAATTCTACATACTTTCGCTGCTGTGGCCAAAACTTAGCATTCTCCTCATTTCAGGAATCATTTTCATCGCTGCGCTGCCGACCACCTGGAAGAGGATGCGGTTATTATTATTATATAAGAAAGTTTTAGCATCCCTTCAATCACGACAAAGATGTTCCAAGAGAGGAAGAAAGAAAGCACCATTTAGTATAGAGTTGAGGGAACGCGGAATCTATGCACAAGGTGCATAGAAACAGTAAGCTAAGAAAGAAGTTCATGAAAGAAGATAAAAGTTGAAGAAGAAAGTTGTAGGTACTGAAAAACAGGACAGCAGTGAACCGAAAAAAGATGGTCCGTAACAAAACAAAACCTATCCTCTTTTAACAAAAAAGAAGCCTACCTAACGTTTAGCTCGGGCCCTCTCATAGTCCCCCTGGGAGCGCTAATTCCCATAGATCCAATAGTTGGATCCCCTGAGGGAGAAAAGGATGCGGTTGTGTACATGTCTGTATACCCTGCATACTCCCCTGACCTTAACTGCACTGCGCCCATTTTAACACTTTGATCGCATCGTGCACCACTGGTGGCCACGGATGGGATTTTCATAATGCTGCTCACTGACCGGTAGTCATAAACTCAATTTTTATAAATACTTATTTGAAGCTAAACGCATGATCCAGTTAATGTAAGCTACTTTCAAAATTGCGTACTATAATTGACTTTAAATTAGAGTTGGATATCGAACTTCAGTTTAACCAATTGCGGTCAAAGTGTTAATGCATTCCAAGCCTGGCTCCTTCCAACAAACTTTACCCGAACAGCTTAGCATACAGTGAAAGTCTGCAACGCTTGTTTTGTGTGCGCCATGTACGTTTTTTGCTATTATTTTCTATTCCCTTTCTATTTCTATTCACTTTCTTTCTCCCGGCACACCGTGTATCAAGCTCTTCTTATCTTTTCCATTGGCACCCACCGGCCTACTGAGATCATTATCCGAATCGCTTCCTGAACAGCGTGACCGAGGAATGTTCCCTCTACTAAGTACTTTCTAGATCATCCACGAATCAATCTGTGTAATTCACACCTTAAGAGTACTATCCTAACCAAGATACGACTATCAGAAGAGAAATAACACGAGCTGAGATGCCACAAGATACCGAAGTCCTATCAAAAGGCAAAGCATGGCATGAAGAAGAGCATAAAAGCAAACATATCAAATGAAATAACTCAATCGCTCATAATTAAAGAACAATGATTCATGCGTATTTAATTAAGGATTATTTTCACCATATTGTCTAAGAGTAATCTGGGCTCTTCACTCAGAAACTGATCGGCCCTCTCGCTAAAAAGTTGCACTCGCACCAAAATACGTTTACCGCTATTCGCTTCTAAGCTGACTTCAATACAAACAAAGTTCTATCACATAAAAATAATCTCCAATCGATCGTCGATTGTAGTTGTCTATATTTTACAGAATTAATTATAGAATTAGCTATCGGAACATATTCAGGTAAAAAAATGCTGACAAACATTCTTTGCTCCTAAATTCTTAAAGACACGAAAAAAAACTTTCAGACTGAGATTTTAAGATCTCGAGACAAGATAACCCAAAACATAAAAATGGCAGTAGTGAAATTATAGAGAAAATTCCCCTCGTAAACAATCAATCCAAAATAAACTCACTAATGCTGGAGTCTCCTTGTGACAGGGTTAAAGCTGTACACCATATCATCCACTAAAAAACGAATAGATTATATTGCAAGACCAAAGTTTCCAAGGAAATTCATAGACGCGTCTGACAGTTCCTCGAACGTCCCCACAGTTGACACCTCTTGGCTGAAGGAGAGGAGCCTTGAACTATATATGGTCTATCGCTCAGGAGTTCCAGGAACATACACGCATGCTGGGACTGTTGTCTTCTCATTTTACGGCAGCTCGAACGGGTATTTAACGTGCCTAGCAGGATAAGAGTATAGTCCCTCTGTATGTATGATGCAAAAACTGTTTCCCTCCCGTTAAATTTAAACAGTGCATGCAAAATACGGGGAATTGAGCATGAATTGTTTACCTGTAAATTGTAAGAAGAATTGAGGGAACAGATTTTCTTTAAGAACAAATAAATGTTGTTGAGACCTACGTGGCTGATTTAAGCAAATTAGACCTGGTCAAAATTTTAATTCAAACTCGATCCACAGTGACGTGATTCAACCTCATCAGTAATGGGTGTCTTGAATAAAACGAAATTTTGCTCAGGCCACAAATGACTGTCAGACAAGGTTACTGAAGCATTATTATCCTTTCGTCCTGCTCCAGGTCGTGTCGAACTTCGCGTGAACGTTTCAAAAATTTTAGTTAGGAGACGGCGAACAGTTTCAGGCACGAATTTAGGTGAAATAGCGCTTCTATCTCGATCCATACAATCTCTTCAAGTGACATCACCTGAGCTTTTCTAATCAAAAGTCTACTGCTGATTAGAATGAAATTCAGGAGATTTCTAAGGCAAAGCGCACCCTTCACTATTACAACCATAAGTGCGTAAACCCTCCACTACTGTATATTTAAAATTTAAAATCTTCAGCTCACTGCATAGACTTTTCTCGCAAACTAAGACGATGCTAAAGCGCAAAACAGCATCACAATAAGCAGATGTGAATCAGGAAAAGCCCGACTCCAGCTGAGCAACAGCTTGCTAGATAAGCATTGTAAGAGCCATGGACAAAGCCAAAAACGTTCTCCACGATGACATTTGAACAACAAGTTACGTCTAGAAAGTCTTTCTTAAAAACACTCACAAAACGAGCACCTAGCAAGTGTGATTTATGATGCAGATAAACTTTTCCATAAGGATCAAATAATTTTGGTATAAACGAACATAAATAGTAGTACTTTCACACGCAAACGACGTTCACAAACGCGAGGCACACTTGGCACACACCGTGACCCCTGCGAGACTTTCACCCGTGCCGGCAGCCCGCATGGGAGGGTATGCCAACGAGGTTGTCCTCAGGCTGATCATTTCAGCTGCTATTTTACCGATGTCATGACAGATAAAATTACTTCGGCGTTAGTACCTCGGGTACAACACATATCATGAGTATGACGGGAATATGGCTTGGAAAAGGCAGAAACTCAATTTTAAAAACCTTCCAAAACGTGGTAGTTTATTATGCATAAAAACATCTCAAACACAGCAAAAGCGAACGGTGAAACGAACAATAGCTTCTCTCCTTCGAGTATTTCAGAAATATACAGAACGCATTGAGAAAAGTAAAAAAATTGTTTGCGGACACTGTAAGGTTATAATAACGGAAAAAAATTGCATACGGTTTGAACTCATTTCACGATCTTCAACGTTACCGAAGAAAGTCCGTATCTTAAATGAAGAACACTTGAACCCGAAGTAGACAGAAATGAACTTGAAGGCAATTATAGCGTGAATTGGCTTTTGCATCACGATTATATTAGATTAAATGATCTAGTTTAATCCTCCCTAACCACAACAAAGGTATTTCAAAGAGAGAAACTCGAGAGATACAATTCAGAATGAAGTTACGGGAACACGGAATATATGCACAAGGTGCGCTCGCAAGGAATACTCCCTACGCATAGAAACATCAAGTTAAAGAATTCATGACACTTCATAAATACTGAATGAAAAAATTTGAGGTGTTTTTAAAATAGACAACAATGCATGAACCGAAAAAAGGTCCGCATTAAAACAAAAACCTATTCTATTTCAACAAAAGGAAATCCTCCCTACCTTCAGCTCGGGACCTCACATTTTCTCATTGGGAAGGCTAATTTTCATAGATATAATAGTTGTATCCCCCTAGAAGATCTCAATTTAGTTATTAGATTTTGTTCAATTCTATCTCGAGAAGCGCCCTGACAGTCTGACACCCTAGGCTGACTAGTGTGTTCGCTTGGCTTTTTCTAGGTTTTGGAATAGTCGATGCTATCGTTGTCTTTATCATTATTCCATTCGTCATTTTCTTTCCAGAAATTCTTTTCTTGATAAAGCCATGAGTATTAAATTAGATTAAAGGTTAGTTTAAGCCTCCCTAACCCGTATACAAAAAATGTCCCTAAGAGAGGAAGGGTGAAGGCACCGTTTTGTATGGAAATAAGGGAACGCGGAATTTATGCAGGAGGGGCATAGAAACAGGAAGTTGAGACAGAAGTTTATGAAACAAGATAAAAGTTGAAGAAGAAAGTAGCAGGTGCTGAAAAACAGGACAGCAGTGAACCGAAAAAAGGTGGTCCTTACTTAACACGACAAAAACATTTTATTTCAACAAAAAGAAGGCCTACTTAACTCTCAGCTCGGGCCAGCCTTGGGTATATTGAATGACATGAGGCAAATAAAAGAAAATGTTTTGCGAGTTGTAGGTTGCCTTGAATCCTGAACGTCGCTGGGCATCATAGCATAATATAATCGATGAAATTAACTATTTACTGTGCTGTAATCGTTCGCGTAAATTGTGAATTTTCTGCATCCTTAGTTTTATGCGAGTAACATGGGAAAATGAAAGGAAAAAATATAGAAATGAACATTTCAATAATTACTTCAGTTTAAAACTACATTTTTAAAAAAATTTCCAAGACAGTTCAGAGAAACATCTACTCGAGACAAAAAAAATCTAACAAAAAACTTGCCAGAAGCAGATGGAAAGAATCTAAGACGCACGAACAAGAGTTCCGCGTCACGCTCGTTCATGCTTCGACTCTTACAATTTGAAGAAGAATCTGCGCAGAAATGTTTCGTAATTTCAGTCGACACAAAAGTATCGAATTCGTTTGGTGTCTAGTCTCCTGTCCCACACTTCTGTGTTATTTACCTATTGCGATTCGCTTGGAACATGACATTTGTACATCGTTTATGGCATGATGAACATGAGTACGTTTACGCGATTGCTACGGTTCGTTAGGTCGCGAATAGCAGAAATGAAAAACGGACTTCACTGCTCACATACATTTCCATTGTCTCAAAGAAGTCAACATTCAACCTCATACGTTGAAATATATTTTTAGAACACGAGGAAAATCAATGAAATGCTACGCATTTAAGTCGGTATATAAATGAGCAATATGCCTAGGGGTACACACCTACATGCTATTACGTTAAACGCGGTAAATTTTTTTCCTAGAAGTTCATGAAAATTCAGTTGCAAAATGTAAACTCACAAAATTGCCCTCCCCGTTCAAAAAACTAGAAAATGCCTGACTCCATACATGCAATAATGTGCGTGCTTAAGCACTGAAATTTAGAGGTTCGTATTTCAAGCGTTACAAGATCACCAAAACAAGCGTCCGAGCTCACGACTCAAATTGCGGGACAACGCACCAACGCAGACTTGTATCGCGCAAGCCGTTTCGGTCACGTATACAGAATTTAAACAGAAGACACAAATAACAGAAGGTCTTCGTGAGACGAGCCGCAAGTCTTGCACCTCCACCGAGTCGCCATTTCTCGGAAAATGTTTCTGAGACATCGGTCACCCGGAAAATTTGAAAAAATATGTATGTAGAATGCATCAATTACTGTAAAAATCGCCTGTTTCAAAACTTATCTGCCTCTGAAGAAGCAAATAGATTAATTCGTCAACAACATGAATGCGTATGTAAGAAGCCTAAGAGTCGGTCTCGTTGAAAACTGAGAGCATTGCTATGTTATCCATAGCAACTGGTCGAAATCGCGAGTAAGCACTGAGAGCATACAAGTACAGAAAATAATAAAACTGCTAAATCATTCCGACGTATATCATGGTTCGTTCGCAAGATGACAGCAACCACCGCAAACTACAAACAGTGCCAATTGGTAACACGAAATTTACCACTTGGCATGGTAATAGAATGCCAACAGGTTAGATTATATCAATGACGAGTGTAAGCCATTATGAAGGTGTTCTCAAGAGATGAAATAGGAAGGCACCATTTAATACGGAATTATGGGATAATTGATTGATTATAAATTAATTTTAGCCTCCCTTACCACAACAAAGATATTCAAAGAGAGAAAGGATGAAGGCACCGTTTAGTATGGAGTTAAGGGAAAACGGAATCCATGCACAAGAAGTATTCCAGTACAGCAGTGGTATTCATTGCGCGGCTCGCGATGACTCAATTCACGACTCTCGAAAAACATATAAATAAATTATTTACCATATCTTTTATATAATATACGCTAACTTGCAGTAGCTGCGGCTCTCTCAGTCAATGCGTTTAACCGAAGTGGCTCTCTAACAAAAATTAGTGAATAACACTGCCGTACAGGATCCCGTGCGCATAGAAACCGTGGGTCAAGAAGGAAGGTTACAAAACAAGATAAAAGTTGTTGAAGAAGAAAATCAAAGGTGCTGAAAAACTGGCCAGCAGTGAACCGAAAAAAGAAGGTCCTTAACAAACAAGAAAACATTTTATTTCAAGAAAAAGAAGGCCTACCGAACCCTCAGCGCAAGACCTAACATTTTCCTCTGGGTAGCGCTTATTCTCAAAGATACAACAGTTGTATTCCACCCAGTGGGGCGCATAACAACGGCATGTTAGGAAGTAACTTTTCGAAGCAAAATGAAAGTTGAAGAAGAAATTAGTAGGTGCTGAAAATTAGACAGTAACGAACTGAAAAATTAGTCCACTTTAGCATTTCAGGGAACTGTCATAAACGACACAGACTTTTGAGGCGGTACTGTCTTTCTGTGTTAATTACATCAGAATAACTTTGGTTTGACATTCAAAATAAACTGCGCGGTAAAGGCCTTGAATTGACCAGCTGAAGTGTCGAAGAGCAGACCGCCAGTGTGATGTTTACACAGAGGAGTGAGGGAGATCATGGGAAGGTTGTGGGTGACAGGAGAGACTCAGTGAGCGCTGCACGCTGTTAGACAACAACCGCTTAAGAAAAATTTTAAAAAGTCCAAAATTCAAATACCGCAGACGATCCTTGAGTTAAACATCCTCTTAGGCGAACCTATACTTGTACGGATAAAAGTTAATTACAGTTGCTCAACATATAGAAGCTTTATTCTACTTTTTGAATAACTGTGACTTACTTTATTCTCAAAAGTTGAGATTCGCATAAAATGGTGCATTTCTCGAGGCTCGATTGTGCGTTAGATTACAGAGGAATATGGCCGTACAAATCTGAAGATCACTGCCGATGTCTCGCATGAGTGAGAAATGTTTACCATTTTTACAATTTATATTCTTTTATTCCGTTTAACCAGCTGCTCAGTCGGGAAGAAACGAGGATTTTTGTTCTTCATGTTCACTAACTAAGAAATAAAACCCGAAGACCTGACAGCAAACTCCCCACGAGTGTTCACGATTCTCAATTTTGTTCACAGTTAGAACATTTCTTTAGCGAGTTCGAAAGCCTTCAATTTTTACTACAAAGCAGCAAAAATCGTAGAGATAATTCACAGCAGACCAAAACCATGAAAAGCGAGCAACATTACTTTGCACCAGAGCGGATGCGGGCGTCCATATGCCTTCCGAAATACATAAATTTTGTGGTGACATGATTCAGGATATGACAGAAAATACAACCGCGGACAAATAATGCACTAGGAGTTATTCTGCCCTATTCATGTGCGACACGTACGTTCTTCATCCTAGTGCGTACGTTCCGCTAAATTTGTACATTGACGTTTTCTTGCGCAAGCGGCTAGACCTAAAACCTCCAAATAATCTAATGAGGCGACCGCAAAAAAACACATCTAAAGTAGCCAAAAAAATCCAAATCCTTTCGCCTCTACTCCAAGAGCTCACTGACTAATTTATCATACTTTTTTTATAAATTTTTCGTAAGAAACAACGGAATAGTTTTAGTAATTCTTGATACACCTGACGAGTTATACGCAGTTGCATCAACATTTGCACTGCCCCACCTAGATGCCCGAGATAAAATATCAGGACCTGCAAAAACGCAACGCGAACTTGACTTGTGGACTTCCTAGTTCAGAAACAGTCCACGTAGTGAACGCCCTGCATTTTACCACCAAGCACTCATTGATAAACAAAAGATTAATGAGGGTTGTGAATGAGGGTAATGAATCCATAATTCATGGTGCCTACTAAACGCGTAACGGGTTCACAGTATACCTACCATCTGAATTGTATAATGACTTCACGGGATTATGTTTAGAGCAAAATATTTCTTCAAACGGGAAAAAAGCGAGAAACTAACTTCTTCATGAAACTTATGTTACAGAACATAGAACGATGGGTGACTGTGGTGTTAAATCCGCAGTTTTTAACGATGACGTCGGTATTTAAAAAGAAATGAACGACCAAAAACGAGGCATAGGAAAAACAGAGCATATCGGGGCAGAAATAACCGCTGGATGCACTTTAGCATTTAATGCACTCAAACACTTAACCTGCATGACGTTTGAATGACGTCACACTCGGGAAAAGCCCGGTTACAGATTGACCAATAGGAGCAGCATGATGGTAAAGCTCACTGCTGCCAGTAGCCAATCAGATCGCTACTCTGGGTGGTGGTGGTGACTTAACGACGATGGTTACTCGAGTTGATTCATTTACTACGGAAACTACTCGTAGGTAGAATTGACGCACACGTTTCCAATTTAACCATAACGTACAAGTGGGATTTCAATGGAGTAGAGGCAAAAATTCCCTCCAGATAATACTAATAAAATGCAGCACGAAGTGATAGTTGATAATTTAAATCACAAACGATGACGTGCAATTAAAATTTAAAGAAGTAAAACCATTGTGTTTCACCTCTCACTCGTACTTATTCCACTTTATTTTCAAAGTAACAATCACAAATCAAGTTAGAAACATGCGCAAACATTAGTATAAAAAAGAACATAAACAATATATACTTAATTATAAAAAAAACTCGGATTCAGAGTACATAAGATTAATGAAACCAGAAGCGCTAATCAAATAATTTCATTTCTTAACATTCTCACAATTTCACTCTCCTTAAAACAGAATACAAAACTCCAATCCAAACTTCATTTCTTCTAGATGCTCTGACAAAAAGCATTAATGAGCGTTCAACAAAATTTAAAACAAGCCTGATTCAATAACGAGAAAAAGTTCAAGCTGCGCTCGCAGGAAGGAGAAATTCCACACACCGCGCCTCACGAGCGTTGATTTTGTTACGGTAAACATTGCGTTTAACGTTGGCTAGCTGACCACCGCCTGTACCTAAAGAAGGGAAGAGAGGGTGTGTCTGGCTGTGTCTAAACACAGCTCTGCGTCACACCCCCGTAAATCCGAAATGAGACCTGAGAAAATATGAATAAGGATTAGATTAGATTATTAGTTAGTTTAAGCCTCCCTATCCGCAACAAAGGCGATCCAAAGAGAGGAAGGAAGCAGGCACCATTTAGTATGGAGTTAAGGGAACGCGGAATCTATGCAGAAAGGGCATAGAAACAGTTAGATAAGAAAGAAGTTCATGAAACAAGATCAAAGTTGAAGAAGAGAGTAGTAGGTGCTGAAAAACAGGACAGCAGTGAACCGAAAAAAGATGGTTCTTAACATAACAAAAGTATTTTATTTCAACAAAAAGAAGGCCTACCTAACTATCAGCTCGGGCCATCACATTGTCCCCCTGGGAGTGCTAATTCCCATAGATACAATATTTGTATCCCTCTGAGGAGATATGAATAAGAAATGCTACGCAAACGACATACGAAGTATTCTGTGTCATCACGAGCAGCAAAATTTCACATTCAACATGCACACGTGCAAGGTTAGTGAAAAGATGGAACACGAGATAGCTAGAACACGTAAGCTGCGGTGGGTTAAAACTAATTTGCAGGATTCTACTCCCATTAGACTAATTTCAACACTCAGTTTCAAATCGATGAAAAATACTCGTAGTACAGTGAAATCATCGGGATTCGTTGAAGTACAAACATAATTCAGTTTGGGACCTCTGATGGGTCACCTGCAAAGTAGAAATCCCCTCTGTGATCACTAGGCAGTCAATGAGTTGGTGTTTCCTTATGACTAACTAAATTTCACCAAACTAATCATAGGTAATCTACAGACGAAAATTTCTTAGCTTCATCAAAATGGACTTTGACGCCAATAATACCATGATTTGCCCCGATGTTATACGATACGCTCTCCGGCACCTCGACAGTTAACGCTGCGTTCCAACACCAACATGAGGCTGTGAAGTTAATGCTGCATTCCAACGCCTACATAAGGCTGTGAAGTTAATACTGCATTCCAACACCTACATACGGCTGTGAAGTTAATGCTGCATTCCAACGCCTACATAAGGCTGTAAAGTTAACGCTGCATTCCAACGCCTGCACAAGGCTGTGAAGTTAATGCTGAATTCCAACGCCTGCACAAGGTTGCGAAGTTAGCGCTACATTCCCAAGTTTTCGTCAAGCCTAACATTCCAACGTCTACATCACACCCTGCAGTTAACGCTGCATTCCAACGCCGGCATCAGACCCGGCAGTTAACGCTGCATTCTAACTCCTCCACAGGTTCACAGAAAGCTCTACCTCCTATATCTCCACAGAGCAGGCATTGAAGAAGGGCGGATTCTTCAAAAAAAAAAAAAAAAAAGCTGGAGGCTGACCCGCGCTACATACTTACGATACTTACTTGACCGGGGTAACCGTCATTGCGTCCTGGTGTTAGTAATAAGGCATTTGAAAAACCAATATACAAGACAATATGCATCAGGCTTGATTGGAATAAAACGTTTTTTCCCATCATGGTCGCCATATGTTTGTGGTTAATTCATCGTAGTTGTGCCCTAAATATTTTCGTTTAGTCAAATTGATTTCGTTCTCTGTCTATCATCTTTTGTCTCCTCCGTGACATAGAAGCATAGCGTTATACTTCGAGTGTAATGGTCTCTGGTTCAAATCTTGTAACTGTGCGATACATCTGCTGGAGCAAATGGCTTCTCTGACGACGTAGGAAATGGAGATTGCGCGCAACATGGGCATAGGAAAACCTTCCTACGCAATGAGCTTGTATCTCCCTTCCGGCCTCTCAAGTTAAAAGCTACAGTAAAAGCCTGCCAAAAAATAAAGGCAATTGTAGGATGAAATATCCTGTAATATTCCGATCGACAACCAAAAGCCTTTTAACACTATTCTGGCTTGCGGTTTTTTCAGCAAAAAAACAATTTTTTCTATCAGCGCCATCAATTTCTCTTTTCAGCGAAAACCATCATTTGCTTCTCAAACTTTCTCGAACTAGATCACTCATTTTCATCTTCTGCAGCGCGCTAGCTACTTTCAGAAACATTCCCCTTTACCCGAAGACCAAAACTTTCCTCTTCATATTTTTATCATACCCATTCACGGACCCTAGACGTTAAGAACATAATATTCCTTTACTTCGAAGGACTTCTGGCACAATCCTAGCCGTAAACAGATTCTTCTATTATAGTACCCTCTAATACTCCCAAATAACGCAGTGCTTTCCCGATGTTATAATACATTAGTTTGCTTTGTTAAATTTTAGTTTTTCAGCACAGTACAACTATCAAGAAATTTCTCAAGTGCATAACTTTGGTCCAATAATCAACATTTCACACAAATCAATCATAACTAAATTTCTAGGAAAGACAAATTTACCCATTTTTCAACCTAGTTTGGTGTTCAGGGTTATTTTCCTTCATTTTACTCACGTTGAACACTTACAGTTTTCAACTCACGTACCTTCCAACCTACATTCCTTAGCCGAGATAACACAGAAATGCTTGGGAGACAATTCTCACAGGCCACAATGCCTAATCAGTGAATTACTCAAGAATTTGGGCAGCCTGTTAGACGAGAATGTAAACTCTAATACACGGTTTTTAAAATCAAAATTCCATCAAGAATTTCAATAGAGCCACGATAGCTTTTAGAGTACAGTGTTTAATGTGGTACAGAAATACAGATGAAGCAAACGAAATGAGCAGGCATTGATCGTTGTGCGTAAACTACAGTCTGTCCTCTAGTTATACATCATCTTACATTGAACGTTAATTTATACTGATAAGAATTGGTCCCATTTAATCATAACTTGTAACAAGCACCGCATTAGTTAAAAAACAGGCTAATTTTCATCCCTGTAAGTTGAGGTTTACTCAAGAAGCCGTAAGGATAAACTACAGAATGGAAATGAAGGGATAACAGCGAGAGTTTGAGCAAGTGCTGAGCAATAGCCCAGTTAAGGGTAGAAAGGGCCTCCACTCCCTTAGCAAAACCTGGACAGCAGGTTACAATCTTATTTGGAGCTGTTCACGTCTTCACGTCAGGGTTACTAATCGGTAATCGGACGAGTCGTAGTCCAGAAGACGGAATTTAGGCCTCTGGAGCTTGATTTTCAAACACTTTCACTTGGCTTCGTATAGTCAAGTTAAAATTGACGAACGCACTCACGCTGCTAGCTGTACCGCTAAGACGATGTAAACTGTTTGAAAAACTTGTCTTGCTCCGTGCTCAGTCTAAACTGAAAATTTATATGGCGTTATTCAGGTAGTTTAGCTAATCTAGTAGGGGATTTGTTATCAAAAGTATGAGTGCAATGTAATGTGAAGACAATTACGTACTCGTCTGACTCCCAACAAAAACAAACCGGAGTAATATTCCATAACTAGCTCCTTCCCAAGTAACAGCTAGAGCGCTCACACTGAAATATAATGAGATTTAGACAGTTCGTTAGTTGGCTCCTAATAACCAGTGTAGAGTCCTTAAACTGATGAGAAAACAAGGAAACACAACCTGCCGTCATAGTTAAGAAGCAATGAGCGTCTGAGAAACTAGCACCAAAAAATCGAAATTGAGTTATTTTGAAATAGTTATATTTACCAGGCGAGGTTTGAAAGAAAGTGAGGTTACGACTGAGCGTGAGTCAATTTACATTTTCGACCGCCCAAATGAAATATTCCGTACTTCAAGTCTGCTTCGGTTCTCAAAGCCATTACTGCGCTACGGTCGATTTATACAACTGTGACGATGGTCATATTTCGTGTAGAAATAGACTTGGCAACTACCAATGTAAACTTAATTGAAGCAAATATCAAAGTAAGAGACGGTTAATTTTTGAAGCTCAGTCGAGAGACAGACAAAGGTTGTCTCACTGTAGCTTTCAATGAACTAATGCGATACATTGTTTTGAATAAAAATTTTAATGGCTCATATATAGCGTTCTTTTCATAAGCTAAAATCCCTCACCAAATCGGCTCTTTGATTAATACCACATCTCAAGTAAGCCATTCCGAGACTTCTAGGCGTATTTATGCACTGACATACAAGCGTTACTACAAAATTCAATAGCAATAGCTCCAAGAATTTAGAATACGTCGATCAAATACATAACGGAGGTGGAACTGTACTGCCCAGATACATTTATGAAGTCCTCTCAGTAACATAGCTGCAGGCTTCAAATTGAACATTGTTTTCAGTGGTATGTACATGATCACCACGGCATTTACAAAACATCACTTCGCCCTAGCACTGTTCAATTTGCCAGAAACAAGTCGTTCCACCAAAGAAAAGAAAGAAATAAGGAAAAAAGCTTATTTCCAATAAAGATGATACAAAAAGGTAGTACATCATTGGATTGTAAAATCTCTTAAACTAAATACACTTAGATGATACACACATGAGTATTGTAATACACATGTCACTAGTCGAAAAGAAATTTTTGAGGGCAATGTACTCCTAATGTCGCTCAATCTGCATTTGATGATACATGTAATTGTAATTATAAGAGACAACACGCTTTCATTGACGATGCATTTTCATTGTGGGGTAAGCGTTACTTCGTCCCATGTTGAGTGATGCGATGTTTAAAGAGGACGCATTGCTAAAGAGATGACACCTAACAGCACCTCATCACATCCGCCTGCGTGCTTTCAATCGATAATAAAAGGCAACCCTCACGGCCCAACAAAGCAGAAACACAAAGCGTCGCTGCACGCAGAGCGTGGGACGCGCCAAACACAGCAGGTACTGAGGACTCCGAAACTAAATCAAAACACAAACGAAGTGTCATGCTTTCGGTGTCGCCCAAATGTTGCAGTTCTAATTACCATGCACCTCATTTACGATGCGCTGCGCACTGTATGAATATCACGGGCTACTTCAAACCGAGTGAAAATTTTGCACTTTTCATATATTCGTTAGCGGTACTAGATGAGAACAGTGGGTTACATGTGGCTTCATTTAAACCACGAATTCGATTTACGAGTCGAAAAATTCATTCACCATTCCTCAGTAAGCGCATGACGGACGCAAACAAAGTTACGCAGTAAACTCACTTTTGCCATGAATTTCACTCGTGAAGCTCTTTGATTTTAAATAAATTCAAGCAGGGGAATCAAGGCAAATAAAGATATCATTAATGAAAATCAAAATAGTGAAGTAGCGAGCATACAGTCATCGGCGGTGGACTAGTAAAATTATTGCAAAATAACCCAATGATTAAGTATCAAAACATACCTAACTCGATTGCCATTGATGGCAGGGGTTTTCAGGAAAAACTTTTTTCAGACTGACCAGATTTACTTTGCATTTTAGAGCTTAGCGTGATTCCAGGAAACGATGAAATTTCCTCTAACCATACAAACTGTTGGCAGTAACGGTGCGTAATAACGCCTATGCAGCCTGCGCTACCGATATCTATGGCTGCCACAGCACACAAATTGCATGCTACCGTGTCACTACTGGGCACTGAAGCGGAGAAATTTGCGATCAGATTATAACAGTCGTTGTAATGTTTGAGCTGTAATTTACACCAAATGTAATAGCAAGTAGGCTATGTGAAATTAAAATTGGAACTGAGATATGGAACAATACAGTAAAAATATTTCGGTGAACTAAAAATATTTAACTACATTAATATTGAATCAGTACTCGACATGCTTTTAAGTAGTTCATATAGGCTCTTTATGAGACTAAGTAATTTTTTTTAGCATATTCAACACTTTCAGCCACAACCCTTGCCCTAGTTTTATGAATTAGATTAGTTGCATTAAATATGTTTGTTCCAGCCTCCCCAACCGCAACGACGGCGTCTTCAAAAGAGAAAGGAGAAAAGAACCACTTGGTATGAAATTAAGGGAACAGAAAATCTACGTACTAGGCAAGTCTTTACATTCAGTTTTATAAAAAATTTAAAATTCTTGCAAATTTACAACAACAAAAAAACAAAGATGGAAAACGTGATCTCTGAGGAACCAGAGAATTACAAGAAACTGTGCAATTATTACTTACTCAATCATTTCTTTAATGAACTACACTGAGCATTTTCTACAAATCCCTGCCTCAAAAACGAAGTTCCTTTAGAAATTCCTATTTTCAATGGATACTACCGCGAAAGTCAAGACCGTTCGTACATTTTTAATAGTGATTTACAACAATTTTATCTCAGAGTAGGCCTCAAAGGCGTTTTAGATTCTACGTTCATTGCTACTTTTTTAGCCGTATCAAATGTTTTTGGTATTTCCCTCAAACTCTTAATGCAAAATTCAGTACACTTTACATAAAACGCAGCTTTTTGAATACAAGACAAATATCAACTTGAAAGTCAACATTACACACCGCACATAAAACAGTTACACAAATCTCAGAAAGGGCAGATATTAAATAGCACACATCAATTAGAATCAGGTCCACGAAACACCAACCAGAATCTATTGCATCACGACGAGAAGCATAACTACGCATTCGAAGTAAAGGAATGCGTACGGAGCAGGGAAACATTTTTTGCCTTCGATCAGATAGGTGCTACTACACACAAACTTCACAGCTGGAGGGACTTCAATTCCTCTCTTCACAAATAACTTATCTATTTCTTGGCTTCATATAACCATCTAATACCAGATACAGCTTTCTTACAAATACATTGCTGACCTACTCAAAACTGGTTTTGGAATTTGAATGCCACTGGAAAACCTTAATTTGAATTACACTGTCTACAAATTAGCTGGTTTGCAATAACGGAGGCTGTTTCGTCACAAATAATCACTTCGTAGAACGGAAATAATTGGCTATTGTCACTACGCAAGTTCGTGGTTATATCGCTTTTTTTTACACATGACATTCTCCCAACAAAACACTAAAGTCGGAAGAATATTTAGAGATTCCTAACGCGCGCTATTACCTCATCCCTCGGTGAATGTGAAACAAAACTTCTATGAAGCAGGAAATTCATTCACACACTATGAACACGAACTAACAGGAAATGCGAGATAACCGCGAACTTTTGGTAACAACCTCACTCAGACATTGACATAGCAGTACTGAGTCGGACAGTGTCGGAGGCGGAGCGAGTCCAAAAGTCGCACTCCGACAGTCAGTTCGTCTGGACCACGGACCGTCGTACATGGCAGCCGCCGTATACGAGAGGCTGAAGTTCTGCGACGGGAATGTTGCTTATCCTGGCTGATAGGAGAGTCAACGGCCAGATACCACATTAAGCGAGTTGTAAGTCCTAGTATAGTAATTATACAGGAAATCCGATATCCATGTTCCTAATAACCGTAACATCAAAGCCAAGGCTGCGGCCATGATGCAAAGCTACACATGTACGATTTTAATGTTACCAATACGAAATAGGTAATTTCGCTTTTGGAACAGAATATTGAATCGAATTATCGAAATTATTTCATAGACTATTACCGTAATTTCACCACCAATGTTTCACTAGCTTAATTGTATTTTCAGTTGCGACGTGTGAGATCGTGGCGTTGAAAGGTTTTTTTATGTGTATGTTGAACACGATTTATTTCATTGTTAAAATTGGCGGTAAAATTAGGAGCTATATTACATGAAAACCAAACACCTGGGGGCAGCACGCAAACATGTCAAAGAAAAGCAACCTTGAACATATGGATGAAAGGGAGGATTGGCGGATGCTGCAATAGCGTGAGGTCTACCACACCACAGCATGAGATCTACCTCTAGCTAGTACTATAGCGTGAGGTTAGGGTAGGTAACTAATAGATTTTACTTGTTTCCAAACATCTAATTTAGTGATAAACAATTAATTTGTACATCTCAAATTAAACCTGGGTAAGCGATATTTAGTGGTAGACCTCATGCTATAGTAGCACCGACTGGCGACTGTTGAGGCATTTGTTTCGGCCTATAATTCTCTCTAATACTTTCACACACCAACTTTGCTCCTTTAAGTTTCTTGTCTGTATGTCAGACAATTCATACAAAGTATTTACCCACAGGTCATCCTGGGGTATCTCATAACAAAACAGAGTGCCAGCACAAGTAACCCCTCATGCATTAAGGGTTATCATATTCCACTCTAGCCAGCAGTTAGCGTCCATGCACAGAGAGAGTTACGTAGAGCCAAACTTCTGCATTTCCGTGATATTGTCCACGTATGGCATTGAAAACTGCACAGAAATAAAATTAATTTTCAAATATCGCTGACATCGTTTCGCGTACAGAACACTTGTTCCATTCAAATAGTGTGAATGGTTTTGAGGAATGGGATAACGTTAAAATTTTAACATCTGTGTACGAAATTTATTTTTTAACTGCAGAAATTTGAGTGGGCATTAATGCTTAATACATTTGTCAACTACAGACAATAATAGAACATCGAAATAAAAAATTCAACAAGTTTTAAATTGTCATCATTTCATTTCACTTAATTAATTTTTTACCTCTATGAAATAAACCTCACTAACTCTTGAACAAATACGCTAACTAGTGTTTAAAAACAGAAATGTGTAGGGAAGGGTTTTCATGCTACTCTAGAGCAGATATCGGAGTAACATGCCACTGAATGGTTACCAATTAACTGGTCGTAAGCTCAAATTTCAATATGGGAGTGCACTTAAAAAAAGTGTCTTCAACAATACATCACACGCACAATGGTTTTTGGACCACTTGTAATAAAATGCAATGTCAAAATCAGACCAACGCACCGAAAGGAAATGCATTTTAAACGTGCTTTTCTACCAACCATTTGTCTGTTTAGAAATTAACCGGTATAAGTATTACTGCCCCCATGTGTAGATATCACGTCATGATCTAAATTTCAAGATATTCGATAGCATTTTTCGCTCATATTAAAACATTTGAATGTGCGACGTAATTCATCGGCAATTTTTACTTTCCTGCGCCCGTGAGTGCATTAAGACACGAAATCATTTTCGGTAGCTAACTTTTCGTATTGCTCCAGCTATGCTGCAAATGTTATGGACTGATAATCCAATATACGCGCACCCTAACAAGTGTGTTGTAAACTATGTGTCACAGGGATTTTATTCCTAGTTACTTATATTTATTTGCATTTTCAAAACTAAATTAATTACCGCAAAGAAAGGATGTTAATGTGAGGGTACTTTAGCACCTTTTTTTTCTTTTTTCTTTTCATTAAAACGTTAAAAAAAAGGGCCAAGGTTTCGAAGAATAACTTTAAAGAACATCATTTTTTAATCTTCTTATTATGGTCTTAAATTGCTCTTCTTACTTTCTTACTCTCGTGAATACATTATGACAACACTATTTTGGCTAGTTAACTTTTTGTACGTTAACTTTTTAACTCCACCCATGTTGAAAATGTCACCGCTAGCATTGTACAACAATCCTTTTCATGTCTTTGACTCCGATGAACTCATAACGCCAGCACTAATAGCGTAAGAAATATCATAAAAATTTTTTGTTTTGTTAGAGTGAATATTATGTTCTTTCCGAAGCTCACCACATGGCAAGTAGATGATGCGTCTGTGTGAAAAATTGTCTCAAATCCCGACTGTCTACCTCCTAGTTCTAGACGCAAAATAAATCAAATCTGCCCAATATACTTCTAACATCAATCTCTCACACTCGTATCACTAGTCCCTATGTTCTTATGCTCATAATTCAATCCGAGTACGCACTAACGAGAGGGTTTTCAGCAATGCGTCACATGAATTATGCTTTTCTTGGTCACCTGTATTTTAAATGCATCACCAGAATCCTACTACCGCGACAAAGACGAACTCATTTTTTCGTGCTTTTCTCCGAATCATGTTTTCGACAATTATCATGGGTATTACGACAACCATGTATGAATAGCAATTAAGGATCTAAATCATTTGTCTCAACACTTAATTAACATGTCTATTACGATAACCATGTATGAATAGCAATTAAGGGTCTCTGTGTTAAGGTATTTAAACGCGATTTTTGATCTTATTTCAATTTAAATGCGCGCAAACGAATACATTTTTCAACTAAGCGTTACGAGGATTGTGTTCTCTTAGTAATTTATATTCAAATTCACTGTCAAAATCAGATTAGGCAAAGGAGAAGAACTCATTTTTGATGTGCTTTTCTATCAATCATTTTTTGATTCAACATTTTACACGAGTATTACGATACCAATGTGTTATTATCAGATAAGGATGTTTAATGTTAAGGTGTTTTAAAAACCAATGTATCAACATTTCATGTTATACTTTATTGGAAATGAAATGTTTTTCTTTTTCTTCTTTTCTTTTTTCGATCTGTCATTACAATCCCTTGGGATACCGGAAAGATATATTCTCGAGTACTATGTTGTAGTTGCTAGGAAATCCAGCGTTAAGCATTAGGAAATTTTTTTTTTCAATTTGACACTTAAATATATCATATTTCAATAGTTATAGTTTAAAGATTTCTCAATATAAATGTTCTTAATTGACAGGCAGACCATAAGAGAGCGGTAGTAGCAGTGTCAAAGGTTGATACTTTAATCGGTAGAAACAACATGAACATATTCTCATGGGTATTTACCCTAAGCATGAGGACTGGCAGATTACTAATACTTAAAATAAATAATAAAATAATAAAATACTACTGGAGAATGCCCCGAAGGATGTTTGCTATAAGTTAGGGGAAAAATTGAATCCTCTACTGAACTGATAAATGTACAATACTAAATGATTTTCAAGTATTGGACACTAATAATGAGCAAAGGTTAGCCAATAGTAATTTACAAAAAAACGTAGCACGAATGCGCACGTTTAAATCAAATAAATAATCACACGTAGAAATAAACTTCAAAGCTTGTTCATTCTACAATGAGTGAGACGATTTGTTTCTTTTTGAATCCTAAACTGAGATGGCGCTTATTTTCATTTATCTATTTGCATTTTGGAATACAGAAACGTGTGACGCTTAATGGGGTAGCAATAGATGTTTTTCAAAAACAATGAGCTGGTGTTTTAATTTAGTTTATTGAAGTATAAAAGGGTTTCTAACTAAAAGTCTAATAATAACTGATTGCGAAGCGGTACGAGAAATGTGATCGGAATAAGTATAGTAGCTCTAAATGACCCTCCAAACATGGAAACATATTTCTTCTCTAGATCTCATACAGTATTTTATTCAATTTTTAATACACAAGGAAATGCTAGAACTTGCTGTCGTCGACAATACGAACTTCATTGCAATTGAGGCATCCGTTCAACGCTTTTCACCGCTGCTCATGGTTGAGTTTTTCGCGTGAAACTTTTAGTACAAGCCCGGTAGATATTCTCATTAGGAAAAGCAAGAAATTTACCATAACTCTCCACTCGACTCAATTGTATGAAATAGGTACCGGCTCTGCTGGGCGTAATCGTCATTGCTTTTTAGCCCAAATGATAAGGTATTTAAGATATTTATGTATGATACTGTATGAATCATATGTATGTTAATCTAAAACCCTTTTCAACTATTATAAAATAGATCTTGATATTCACAAACCAGAATGTCTAATTAAAAAATTGGATAACGCAGCAAATATGCATAAGCTACACAGAAAACAAATATATGTAAGCTATTTTATCTTTAATGCTGATATAAATAGAAACTTCAGTAGACATTTGTTTTAAATATGAAATGCGTTCGAATGACATACATGTAACAATTAAAAATTTTCCAGACCTACTGATTTCCCAGATTGATTCCCCGACTTAATTACTTTCTAATGAAATATCTGCGTTAACAAAATTTTAAAATGCTTACGCCTGTGTAAAATCGAATTACTGGAAATGTGTGTTGATGAATGGGTAAAGCTCCTATGTTGTTATAATTCATTTGAGTAGAGCTAAGAAATATTTTCTGTCGCAATGTTACAGTATTTAACTCATTTTTGTGCATCATGCCACCACTATTACGTTGAACACGAAATATCAGCGTATAAAGAAATCAGAAGGCTTTCTGTGGTAGCTGTAAGAGCATTTTTACAAGTCAAAAGTTTTAAGATGCGAACTGATTACGTAATAATAAGAGTATAACAAATTTAAGAAAAAATGCATCATGGTATAAATAATAAGTATTTACTTTCTCAGTTATCTCGTTTGAGCTATACGAAGAGAAAAAATCAAAATAAAACAACGAGTGAAAACGCATTCATGGAGCCATATTTTTGACTAAGGTTTTCCGTAGAATAATAGGAGGGTATTTACTCTATACCTGATCAAGTACAGTTTCAAAACATTGCACGTAGTAGTTTATCAAACGAATTTGACTGTGTAGGCGATCAAGCACTGTTAATAAACCTCTACGTTGTGGCTCAAGCACAGTTTTGAATTATTTCTACGGCGTATATTGCCAAGTAGTGTCTCAAAAAGATCTTACTGCTTAGCTTAATAAGAGATAGCTTAAAATACTTTTAATTCTTTCAAATTTTGATAAGATTCTGTTGTATTTGATTATTATAATTAAAAGTTACTCACTCAGGGGCTTACGAGTGCACTAAGCACCCGATTCAATGACAGTTCTCAGCAAACCGAAACTTCTGAGCAATGTTCTTGGAGGCAATAGTTAATTAAAACTTTAAAGAAAAGAAATGATTCATACAGCAACAAAAATAAATTAGCAAACTCCTCACCTTAGGTATGATAAAGAAAATTATTCCCCAAAGAATTGGTTCCACCAACCAATTCTTCAGTACTATCAGTAGTCGGAAAGAGGCCGGAAACTCGACCTTCCCGTATGATGCACAAGCCAGTCCGGAAGCGAGAGCGCTGAACTCTATGCTCTGCTTGCCGACACTCGCTTGTTTTGACAGCGCATGCGCACTAAACGAAAAAATTAGATCGTTTAATTGCTTAACCAGCGAGTGTTTAAACGTTAGGCTTCTTATTTCCGTTGCCGATGATATTGGGGTTCGTTGGGAAAGATTTAACTACGCAATTTATGAATTGAACAGAAAAAAAGAAGACTAAACGTCTTTTGCTTATAACCTTACATACTTAAAAATATAAATTGAGCATTAAGCTCCATGACGGACAAACCTCCTTTGTGTATCATGCTTACATTTCTTAATTTAGTTAAACAACCAATTACATTTTGTGTTCACACCTCTGAAATGGTATGCTAGGCGGACTAGGTAATATCCACACAGCACCCACTTTCGATTACGACTTGCTTGAGCTAGCGCGGGAAGGAAAATGACTTTGCTTGTGTACTCAGCTTTAGGAATTTATTTTTGCGCCAGCGCGAAAGATGGCACAATCTCTTGAGGCTTGGTTGCAGACTCAGTCGGGGCCGAAGGACTCTTGACTGAAGAGGTTCCGTATCCCGGACGTGGCAGGTTTCTTGGTGGCGGAGTAGTGTCAAGTGTGATGGCAAGTGAAGGCAATATGGCAGTTGAGCCAGTGAGTTCGTCGCTTATGTGTAGTTATAGTTTAAGTGCATGACCCGCGATTCCGGGAATCTATGCACTGAGTACGTCGTATGAAATGACGACTAGTCTGGGAATCTATGCACAGAGTACGTTGTCTCGCCAACCCGCTTCTGCGGCGAGAAACTTCCAGAACTAACTGGCACAGGAAACATAGTCTTTAGCTGACACCCGGAACGGGGCAGTACACGCTACGATAACAAAAACTTTATGACAAGTAGGACAAATAGAAGAGAATGCTCACCTCGACACACAGAGTTTCGAAGATGATGTTCCGGTGAACATTTCTTCACAAAAAGCCGGCTGTCAAGGATTAAGCGTCCCTGAAGCGGGGCCGGTATAGTTCAGAGCACATTGTAGACATGCGTCCCGGACCACTTCTCGTTGTCATCTGAGGAAGCAACCCGCGAAGGCCCTTCCTCAACTTTGCTCGGATCCGTAGCTGAGGCTTCGGATTCGCTCGTAAAGACAAACGAACATTTTATTCATGTCCAAGGTTATTAAGGTCGCCAGGAAAGTGAAGCACTCCCACCATTGCCCCGCTTGTCATAAATAGTCAGCGTTCTTACTTTTTAGGCCAGTTTGTTATAAAAGCAGACCCAGTCCCTAAGTATGGAAGATATGGGTTGTCTTGCACGGGACTTTGGTAAGGAGCAAGGCTGGATTTGCGACAACGTCGTATGAAATGACAACTAGTTTGGGAATCTATGCACAGAGTGGTGGACGTCGTATTGGAATGACGACGGGAATAAGAATATATATGAGGTAAGTTAAATGTGAATCATGGTCATTAAGACCCAGGTGTTGTGTTGGTGTATTGCAGGCTTCGGAGGATCTGCAATAACACGTAGGCTGGATGATATGTTCCAGCGGAAATACGAGCTACCACACACCCTACCATTATACTGAGTAAATTTCACACTACAGTCACCCAATATAATTTTCCCTCCTAAAGCCACCGGCTACTAATTGGTTTCTTTGCAACTCACAGTGGATAGTATAAGTTGAAGATGGTCAAAACTATCAGACAATACTTTCATCCAAAATGGGGATGATTCTAAACATTTACTGGAAGTTACAATTGTCGAGGTGTTAGACCAACAAAGCAGATTAACATTCTTAACATGAAGAACGTCAATCCACTCTATCCTCAACAACTTCCCTACGTTAGAGAGAATTAACACGTCACGTGGACACTACGTAATTATCCTAGTCACCAGAGAGAGAACTGACGCGTGCTCACAACGCGCGCAACCTTAATCTTCACAACAGTTTACAACCTAATTTAGACACATCATCCTAGACTAAATCAATTCCTAATTAAGTAACACGAATACACATTGAACATCTAAATTATAACACAAAAAACACACTTCACGTAATTTGCTAGTATAATCACACATTACTAAGTTGACTTACGCGAAGACTAGATGCTATCAACACGAGAGCAAAGGAACAAGTGACGCTTCGAGCTAGCCGCTCGATGTTGCCACACCAATCAACTCAACTCTTAACATGGCAAAAAGAACACCATGTTCGATGATAATTTGTGTGAGTCACGTGAAACAGTAAGATTAGTAATTATAAGTAGGAAATTATTAATAACAAATTACAGTAATGTATTTTATGCAAGGAATTAATTTATTTAATACTTAATGAGATTTATATGATATGTAGCTCATGCTACACCTCTATGAACATAACTCAAGTGCACTTGCACACACAACCAGTGGCTAATAAAAGTTACGGGATAGATGATTTAAATTTCAAAATAAGAAAAGCAATGATGTGTGATAACGTTGCTTAAAATTACCGAGTATTAGTATGAATATACAAGTTTACTTATTGCAAAGACACAGTCGCCTAGTGGTTAGAAGAGCCTTCCCTTGTCGCAAATCCAGCCTTGCTCCTTACCAGAGTCCCGTGCAAAATAATCTATTTAATCTATCTATCTATCTATTTAAAATAATCCGTGCACATTTAGGGACTAAGGCAGTTTATCACATACTGGCCTAAAAAGTAATAATGCTGCCTATTTATGACGAGCAGAGCA
>JACJUY010001075.1:36536-59944 GCA_014220935.1 Platorchestia sp. MABIK | reverse complement strand
ATAATTACATGGAATCGTGCGTATCTTTCTTGGACGTCGACTAAGTGTGAAAGCAGAAGGATAGAAAAGTACCGACTTACCTGGTGAACTGTGCGACTGTGCGGTGTGATGAAAAACACATTTTTGCGTAATGTACATAGTGTGTCGCATCAGCAAGAGTCGTTTGGTCTAGAACCGAATTTTTAAACACTACGTAGTCGTACCTACACAGCTGAGTGGGTTCTCTAATGTGAACCCACTCACTGATTAAAATTCTACCCTAAGACGTAGAACTTGCGTCGCAACTGTCATGTGACTTCCAAGCTCATTTCTAACGACTCGACTGGTGACATTTTTATAAGATTCGTGACCAATGTTTCAAATATTGTGATGAACAATTTCCGATGGTTCCAAGCACTTTTGTGATTCAGCAATTTTGAAAAATGAAACTAAGTCTCCGATGAAGATGAAACTTGAAAGTTTTAACGCGAAGAAAAGAAATGAATGTACGAGGAGCTCGTGGGATTCGAACTCGGGACTAGAAACACTTATTTCTAGTCCCGAGTTCGAATCCCACGAGCTCCTCGTACATTTATTTGATTTGAAAAAACCTTGTGGAGGACGTAAGCTTCCCGTACTAGATTCATTAACTGTTTCTGGGGGTTATTGGACTTTGAACTCTCGATGCGAAGAAAAGAAATTAAAAATAAATATTGAAGTATAATTTATGAAATATCGGTACACGTGTTGAAAATGAAAAGAAATGAATGAAAAATGGGCTTTGCAGTTCGTCTGCATGAAAACACAAAATACATTTTCGAAAAGCTGATATTTCTGCGTTACTTCGATTGAATTTTTCCTTTGAAATTCTTTGAGTCATTTCAGATTTTCAGTCATTGTTTTCTAGGAAAACGTTCTTCGCAATAAACCAACAATTTATTTTCTCTCAGCTTTCAAGATCACATAGAATTCATAACCTTTGCAATGAATTATACATTGCTAATTGTTTTTTCTTCGAACAAATCCGAAGTTTAATCAACAGTTAATCGGATTACCTTCGTATAATCAAATAGAATATGATTGCTCGAGCGAATCAGACGTTAGAAATCTTATGTGCATTAATGAAGGGGAAAGAAATTATTTTGAAATTAAAGCAATTCCCATGAATTTATTTCGAGACATTTTTCTTATTTTTAACAGGGATAAAAATTTGAAAAAATTATGATGAAATCACAGTTAGGTTAGTTTATTTTTATGGAGTAATGTAGAAAGCATAGCATTCGTGAATATTGTAGATTAGTCTATGTTTTTTAATTTACGTTAATTTTACACCTGCATTTTTAAAAATTTGCATTTTAATGTGCCAAAATTTCTTCATATCTTTCCTGGATTGTTAAAAATACAAAACGTTGAACATGAAGGACGGTGTTAAACGTTTTTATTAGCACGTGAAATCCTTGAACACTAATGCACAATTGTTCAATAATTATGTCACAGTCTTACAAATTCATCACAATACCGATACATCAGGAGAAGGTGAACACAAGTTATTACGTAAATCAATTCAATTGCAGCAAAGTAGTTGACCATGACGGGATCCTAAATTTTTATGAACCAGGAATTTATCATTAGGATTAAGGGAGATTTTAATTGACTACGCTTGCTAAAGTAGCAAATCATTTGACGATGTTGTTGCACTGTAAACATTCGATTTTAAGGTACATCATTCTAAAATTATTTTTCATTTTTCAGTTTAATTTTTGGATTGATTGTCATTTTGGAATATGAAATATAGTGGGTTTAATTGGATAAAGAAAGCCAAACGAAATAAGTGGAGTTACATGAAGAATACATTTTCCATTCACTCATCTATATATTAGAACGCTTAAAACTAAGTTCGTGGGCAACGCTCTACATCCAATAGGCTGGATAGGATAGGTAGGTTAGATTGGGTTGGGTTAGGTTACATGCATTGATACGTTTGACATTTTAACACGATAGGATAGGTAGGATAGGTTAAATTAGGTTAGGGTAGGGTAATTATTTTTTTTCATGTTTATCATTTTTTATGTTTTTACAATTTTTTTATACATTTTTAATTGTTCTTTTTTTTGTATTCTGTATATGTCCATTTTATTATTTTGTTATTTTTTTATTTGTGAATTTTTTTAATATGGTGATTTTTTTAATTCGTTAATTTTTGTTAATATGTTAATTTTTATTAATTTGTTAATTTTTGTCTATTTGTTAATTTTTCTCAATTTGTTGACTTTTTTTCGTGAATGTTTTTCAATTTTTTTTCAATTTGTTCATTTATTTTTTCCATTTATGTTATTTATTTTTTCAATTTTTTTATTTAAAAAACAAAATTATATTTTAGTTTCTATTTTTGTCCAATTTTTTCATTTCTTTCAACTTTTCATTTTTTTAATTTGTTTTATTTTGTTATTCATTCTATTTTGGTTTTATTTCTGTATTTTTTCAATTTTTTATTTTTTTAAAAATTTTGTATTTATTTAAAGTTTGTTTATAGCTTGATTTTTATTAATTGTTTAAATTTTTAATTTTATTTTTTCTAAATTTTTTTATTTTTCATCTATTTCAGTTTTTGCTTTTTGTTTCAATTTTTATTTATTTATTCATTAATTTTTTTTTATTTTTTTTTTCTTTAATTTCTATTTATTTTCATTTCTTTACTTTACATTGAAAAAAAAATTGATTTTAAATTACAGTAATTATTTCAAAAATCATTACATACCAAAAAATGACATAAAATACATTTCTTTCATACTTTACCCTTATATGCTTGGAAGTGAGTTAATTATTGAAACCGCGTAATCCCCACAGGTTTCTGCTAATTTTTATGAAGGCGCCGTGACTCGCAGTATCGTATAGTATCTACAAAGATATTGTACATTAGGTAACAAGCAGAATGGATAGGATAAGTTGTATATGTTAGGTTAGCATGGGTTAGGTTAGAATATGTTATGTTAGAATCTCTTGGGGAATGTCTACCGAATTTTTTCTCTGGTCCACCTAGCTTAACAATGATATTGGTTAAGTTGAGTTAGGATAGGCAGGGTTTGGATAGGTTTAGTTAGGTTAGGTTAGGTTAGGAATGGATATGTTAGGTTAGGATAGTCAGCATGGGTTACGTAATGTTGACGACATTTATTCACGGGTCATAAATGTTTGACAAATTATCAGGAAAGCTTCCGTTAGCATAGGATAGGTATATAGTGTATTCATGTTAGGATAGGTTAGGTTAGAATTTTTGACCGAATTTTTTCACGAGTCCATCTAGCTTAGCAATGACATTGGGTAAAGTTCGGTTAGGATAGGTTAAAGATATGTCAGGTTATGATAGGTTAAAGATATGTTAGGTTACGATAGGTTAGGTTATGTTGACTGAATTTTTTCACGGGACAAGGTTTTTTATTTTTGACGTATAATGGGGATGGGCTCGGTTAGGATATGTTAGGTTTGGATAGGTTTGGGTAGCATGGGTTAGATATTGTTGACGGAATTTTTTCACGGGTTCACGGTTTTTTATGTTTGACATATTATCAGGATCGGTTTGGTTAGGTGATGATGTTAGGTTAGGATAGGTTAGGTTAGCATAAGTTCAGTAATGTTGATAGAATTTTTTCACGGGTCCACGTTTTATGTTTGACATTATCAGGATCGGTTTGGTTACTATAGGTTTGGGTGGGATTGGTTGGAATATGTTAGATAAGAGTAGGTTGGGTTAGAATATGTCGTGTTAGAATTGGTAAGGTAATGTTGAATGTTGACTGAATTTTATTACGAGTCCACCTAGCTGAATGATGACATTGGTTTAAGTTAGGGTAAGATATGTTAGGTTAGGATAGGTTAAGATAGGTTAGGTGATATGTTGACGGAATTGTTATCATGGGTTCACGATTTTTTGTGTTTGACATATTATCAGGAACGGTTTGGATGGTTTGGTTATAATAGGTTAGGTTGGAATTGGTTAGCCAGTGATGACCGGGACCACCTAGCTTAACTGTGGGATTGTCCGTGGAGTTTACACGGGTCTTACTAGTATGCATGAATACACGTATATTTATGCTGAGGAATTGTTAGCATTACTACGTACAAAGTTGGCCCAAAATATATCTGTCTTGGCGCTCGTCCCAATGAAACATGAGCGCGCAGCGCCAACCTTGCTACGCAAACATCAAACTAAAATTAAGCACAACATCCCAAAAGATAGCCTGGAGCCCAAATTAGAGTAGTTATCTCGATAACCACGTATCCTAGACACTCAAAAAACTGTTGACTATATTATCCCCTGCATGTCAACTATCAGTCGTAAAATTTTTAACATCATGGAGTAAGTATCCAAAAGGCTCAAAATGCTGATAATTTATATCCTTCATGCCAACGATAAGTCGTGCATTTTTTAACACCATCGAGTGTGTATCCAAAATGGTCAAAACTGTCAATTCAGCCCTGCAGGCAACTATGCAATTGTGCAATTTTCAACATCAAAGAATATTGTCTCGCCTCCCGCTTTTTGGCGGCGAGAAACTTCCAGAACTAACTGGCACAGAACATAGTCTTTTGCTGACACCCTAAAAATTTCAGTACACGCTGCACATACCCATTTTATGACACGGCAGAAAACAAAGGATAGAAATGCTCACCTCGACAAGACGTTCGAAGAATTTGTTTCGGTGAACATCTCTTCACAAAAGGCCGGCTCGTAGGGCGAATTAGGCGCCCCTGAAGCGGGACCGGTTTAGCTCAGAGCACATTGTAGGACACGTGCGCTCCGGGCCACTACTCGTATACGTCTGAGGAGGCAACCCGCGAAGGTCCCTCCTCAACTCCGGTCGGATCCGTCGCTGTGGCTTCGGATTCGCTCGGGCGAAACATGAACACATTATTCAGGTTCAAAGTTTATTAATTTCGCCAGGAAAGTGAGGCATTCCCACCTTTGCTCTGCTCGTCATAAATAGGCAGCATTATTACTTTTTAGGCCAGTATGTGATAAACTGCCTTAGTCCCTAAATGTGCAAGATATAGATTATTTTGCACGGGACTCTGGTAAGGAGCAAGGCTGGATTTGCGACAATATGTATCCAAGATACTTAAAATACTACCAATTGTGCTCTAAAGCTGTTCAGTCGTACATACATGAGAACAACTCTATGAACTTATAATATTCTAAATACTCAAAATCTATTAATTGTATCCTGGTGCTGATCAGTCACAACATTTTTCACTTGGTTGGGCTGGTAATTTAGATGAACACTCAAAACAATGCCCATGTCCCTTTGTAACTCATCAAAATATTCCAATTTTGTTCAATGTTATTTTTTAAAAAAAATGTGTATAACTGAGCTCTAAGATGATAAATAAGCTTTTGTTATTAGAAACCATAAACTAAAATTTTCAGTACCTTTTTTCGAAAGAAAACAGTTTGCCTGCACTCCTTTTCATTTCATCCGTCTCTTATCTGTGTGTGTTATGTGAATCATTTCTGCGCAAAAGCTGTCTGTTCGAAAACGTATACAGCTTTACTTTTCGTGTTTCATCCAGAACACAATGTGTTGCCTAAACAATATTACTTGAGTAAAATATTGGAAATGCAGAGCAGAACGAATAGAAAATTCAGAACAAGAAGAGGTGAGACAAAACAATGTTAGACTCTCATTTTCACATGATATTACAACACGTAAATGAAAATATATCCGCTAAAAATTAAACATCCGCATAAATGTACAATTCCAGTGTGATATTTCGTATCAGAGTTAAAGCAAAACAGGAGATTTTTAGCTCTGTAGATGTGCACCGACTTCTTTATCCTTCCACAACAAAACAATTCTCCGGACAACAAGAAAGGGATTTCGAAACAAAGTGAAAACACGCATGTAGCAGGGATTGCATCTAAATTGAATCAGAATAACATGGACGCTTTAATAGAAAAGTGTTATAAAATGGAGTCTCTCTGGACTCCCAGGTAATTGTTAAGCTATAGAGTTCGCGTATCAATCAGTGTCTTTTATGCCAGGTATTGCACTGACATTATTCGAGAATATTACGTTTTCCAGCAGCACAGTGACAACCAATGGCAAGCCAGCTTAAATATCAATAAAGAAGTGAGGTCTGTGATTGGTGGGGAGTGACTCCTAGCGAGGACAGCGACAGACAAGTGGCTCTTGGCATTGTGCCGCCAAGTGCGGGTATTGTTGTCCGTGGACTTGTAGCCTTCTGGCGCAAATTCGCCCGCTGCATCGCCGCTCCGTTTGAACTTCGCGTTCCCTGAATGACATTTCAAATGAGAGATGCTCCTCCATTGCAGCTGATAACCACTCAACAAAGGCTTCTTTAAATGACACCGGCGTCAATCAAACTCAAGTTTAAAGGAGTTTTGGGCATGCAAAGTTTGTTCAAAGCCGCCGCTGGTCTCTCTCTCACTCTCTCTGTTTCTCTCTCCCTTGAACTCGATTAGTATTTTGTCAGTAAATAAACATTATTCATGAATTTCTGCATCGCCAGTTGCAATAGACTCGAAGTAATATTCTTGAAGTAATATTTGTGTGAGTCTCCACTTCAGGTACGGTTGCTGCAGCTAGTCCCGTGAAGTAACACCAAATTCATGCACTTTACCGAAAGAAAACATTTTATTTTATCGATGCTTGAATTACCATCACCGCTTGAGCGAGCCGCGGACTGGCCAAGAGTTTCATTACTTATTTTGAACACAAATCGAAGCAAAATTCGCAAGCAAGTTCGGGACTCATTCGCTAAGTTTTTATCAGAATTAATACGAACAAAACCCAATAAAATGTAACATTCAATTCCAGGCCAATGATTGTTCATAAAAAGAACGCAAATATTTGCCTTACAAGACGGTGAATCGGAAAGCCTACAACGGATTAATTTCTTATGAAAGAATTCTTATTGAACCAAGTGCTTATAATTGGCATGCTATCAGAATTTTTCAACATTTTTAAATATTAAGATGAAATATTTGATGCTCATGCCACCAAACCTACGTGCATTGTCATAAATGAATTATAGAAATAGAATCTCTTCACTGATTAGTCACCAGGATAGGTACTCAGCATTATATATATTTTCATGATAGGGGCATTTAATCGCTCTGTAACAATTGTATGATGGTAAAACTAATACAATTATAATGGCTAATAAAAACAACACTCGGTAACCAGTTTACTCTGCTGAAAGACTCAACTTATTTGATTCGAAAGAAATTTCTAAACCTGTGCATTGTACAAACAATAACTCTCAATTTTCTAAATAGAGTTCCACGGCGACGGAATTCAAATTTCATTTTCAACTTCAACATTTATGAGGATGTTTTTTATGGCCAAAAATCGCCTTTCGATCGGAATATGTTCCTAAATGTTGAAATTCTGATGTTCTTCATTTCACTTAAGACAGACAGTGAGGCAGGAAACATTTCATAATAAGTTCGTCATTTAAAAAATTTTGTGCAACTTAACCGCCAAACAAAATTAGTGCGCATTGAGACGTACTATTTGTTCGGAAACGTGTGTTCTCAGTGATATACAGACGCATGCGTAGTGCGTGCACATCCGTAACCCCGTATCGTGTAAAAAATTGTCCATCTCGAAATTTAATTATTAAGTGCAATATTGTTTGAGAACGCAGAGGATTTACCCATGCTTTTTAGTTGCGCCCATGTAGAAAAGCTATCTGTTCTTTTTTCAGACAGAAACATTAATTTTTACCTCACACACAATACTTAATCCAGATGTACATCTATGAGGTAATACTGTTTTAGACCAAATTTTTTAGTTAGTGTTGTGGACAAGAATAAGAATGAACACAAACATTTTTAACTGAATAATGAAAAACAGGAACAGAGTTTAGTTTAATTGAAGGCGCTTTATTTGAAGACATTTTACTGAAGACAGATTTCTTCTAACTGCTAAACTGAGAATCTAGTTTTTGAATTGAGAAAATTAGTAAACAAATTCTTGAAATGAAATCTTGCTGCCTAAAATCTTTGTATTGCATTGTATCGCATTTAGAGGTACTTTAAATCACATCACAGGGGACTGAACTCTAATGTCAAAGTGAAATTGCTTGTTTATACGTTGTATATCTTAACCAAATCTTCTTTCTTTGCTTGATTGGTTGACACTGTCTAAGTTTTCCTTCCAGTAATACAGTAATAACAGGATGTAAATTGAAGTTTCCCACACGCTGTTTTGAGGAAACAATTGGTTTTAAATTTGCATTTATCAAAATTTCCCAGAGTTTAGCTGTGTAAGCAACCACAACCTGACCCAAGTTGTACTTTTAAATCACATCAAGTTCCCAGACTAAGATCATGGGGCGATGTGTGTAACTTTTTCGAGGATTCCGCAGGTATTTTCCTGATCTCAAAATATCACATACTGCCTTTTGCGCATTTAAAATTCCAATGAAGCTGAATTTATTTTTCAGGCGTCGCTAGCGTTTCTCATGAATTTCACGATGGAATAAATACAATGCACTGAATTTTTAGCTATGAATTGTAAGCACTTTTTTTTCTAGTCTCATCGAGCAAAGTAGAAAATGCAGTTTAATTTTGAGAAAGAAAGTCAAGTTTAATTTTGAGAACTTCCATAAAGATTCCATCGAGTCAGTAAATAAAGGAGGTTTCAGAGAAGTCATTTCGTTTAGTTTTTGATTATTTACAAGATATATTTGGCATCTGATGACCGCTTGAGCAAGTATGGCCAAATGCTTGGACTAAAATTGAAATTGCGTTTTGATGATACCTAAAGACAAGAAACTGAGACATCTCTTCTTTGTTTCTCCCGTATCGAAGATACTCGTGCAGAGCTCAAAGCTTATTTCGCACGGACTTTAAGTTAGTGTGCCAGGCGAGCGGTGGCTGTCCGCCATTTTGTTCAGAGGGGCACGCGCCCCTCCTGAGTCTTTAAAGTTGTTCTGTGTATCAAACGCCGCTCTCCTCATAGCTGACTCGACTCCAGCCCTGATGCGTTCCTGCGTTGTGAACGCACGTGGCGGCACCTCAGCTCTGCGTGATACGCACCCCTGCGTACCATTTGCAATGAGAAATGTTTTTTGTGATAAATAGGACAGTTCTGTGTTAATTTCAATTTACACTAACACATCATTCAATATCGTGAAATGATGTAGAAATACTTTCTTAATCTGAGATGATTGTGATTGTCGAAGGTAATTTTTTCTTTCCACTCACGAAGTGGGATTTTCAAATGAATGTACCGTAGAGATGAATTCCTAGCAAACTGGCCTGGCCTTATAGGGTAACTTGAAATTTGTCAAGTTACCCTATATGGTTCGCTCACAAGTGCGCAGCACTGATGCTCTAAAACAAAAATCTATGCAATCGTGAAAGACTTCGCTAGTAAAATTATCTTCATGATATTGTGAAACTTTTGACTCGCCATGGAATATTTGAATAAATTTCAATTTTAAACGCAAACATTCAAATGCATTCTTTTTTATTAAATTTCTCTTTGATATTACAGACTCCGAACTGTCGAATGCATTGATCTCAAGTAAATTTACGCAAAGATCACCTGTCTATAGGTATCAGCTGATGTACGTCTTTTTTGGCTGCTCAGAACTGGTCAATTTTTAACGAGCAAAATATAATCGCCTTTTGCAAATGAACTATACACGAAGATCTTACAGATCAGCGTGACGTACCGCCTGACTGCAGGCTGTTCAAAGATGTGAGTTCAGCGCTCTGCGTACTTGTTCCAAAATGAATCTCGAGAACACCAGGTTCAAAATGACTTGTTTTCTCATCACTTTCTACATGCCTTGTTGAAAATGTTCTTATTGCGTATATATGTTAGTCAGACAATTCTGAAGCAGCTATCGTTATGAGTTTTTCAAATCGTAACGATTTTGGCGGACCTTGTAACTGTAGAAATGATTTTGGATTTATTGAAAAGTGTTTATAGAATTAGGTCTTCATGTTGCAAGTCATCTAACTGTACAAGCAAAATTTACCGAATCAACCTTGCAGTTTGGAATAAATTGTTACGATATAAGAGCGATATTGAAATGTGAATATCTGTTACCTCTAAAGGAAGTATAAGTGCAAGAGGTCATTGACATAGACACTTCACAAATGAAATAGGTTCTCAGCCGTTGGCTATTTCGAATTGATCTAATGTGATGCTGGAATAACTTTTTTCTGAACCTCCTATATTATTAATGTTGACGATGAAAATAAAATAGTGTTTTGTCAACAGATTTTGCAATCGTAGTTCCCAGGTCATCATTTCACATAAAATCAAGCATTGCTCTACGTTCGGCATGCGGTAAATTGTATTGAGCAAAAGTAATTGTAAACGAAACACAATTTCAAGCACATCAAATATCAAACTACTAAAAATAACATTTCCGCCGTTGAAATTGAGTATTTAGGCTCGCGCAGAAATCCGCTCACAATATACCTGGTCGGCAATTACTTTCAGTAAGTTGTACTTTACCAATTACAATTCATTTCCTAAATTACAAACTAACGCCTAGCGCTGGTCAATATAACTTTTCCGCCGCGCGTTAGCGGATTAACTTCATTAAATTTGTGCGCGGTCATGTGACTAAGCGAGATAGGCAAACATGTTCTTTTGCAGCATCTGTGCCTGCGACTGATGCGTTTGACTTGCAATTAGCGGAGCAAATTTGAACTCTACAGCAAGCCTAACATATCGAGTTATGGAGAAAAACACGATTTCCGCTGAGCGGCATCCGAACGCTCGTGTTGTTCAGTCGGTCGGAAAATGCGATCCTGCCTGGACTTGATATACAGCTACACCTGACAGCTACCCGTGATCTCTGGCTCCACTCTATCATGATGCATTGGCGTTGGTATCCGTTGTTGGCTGTGTTGTTCAGGATGTTCTCAACTAAAATGCATCGGGCGTGACCCTGCAGTTTTGCAGGCGCTCGCGACAGAAACACGAGTGATTTTAAATTTACGACGCCTATTAAGGTCGTTTGCAAACTAAATGCCATCCTGAAAATATGATCTTTTATCGCTCCTAAATGTTGAAAATTTATGGGAAAATAAATTCGAATGTTGCTTTGTAGCTGTCTAGTGTAGTGCCTGGATATTGGATTTTAGGCTAACGAATTGTTTCTAAATCGGAATAAAACAAATATATAAATCAGATAGATGAACTGAAACCTAAATCAAAGATGAAAAAACTGTTTCAAAATTATTTCCCATTCAAACTTTCAGCAATTTATATTTTACAGCTTTTTAAAATTCCTGTTGCTGATCATGTAATCATTTTTTGACACCTCTAATTTTTTTATAGTCACAGTAAATTTTGGTAATGTTGGAAAATAAGTTAGTCCTCAAATGACCACAGTTGATTTTTGGTAATATTGTTACTTTAGTTACAAGTTTTCCCACTACAATTGACTTTAGAAATGTTATAACAACAGTTGATAGCCTACTGGCTAGCTTTGGTTATGTTATGACATTATTTCTTATCTTACTGGCTACAATTGGCTATGGTTTTGTTGAATAATTAGCCAATTTTGTGACCTTTAACTAATTTGAATTACCCTCAACCAATGAAGCAAACTTTTCATCCCTTAGAGTTATTTCGTCTAAAATTGAAATCCCCTACCATGCTTCCTTGGAGCTCTGGAAAATCAGTTTACACGAATGAAGCCCACAGGGCGAGTGTTTTTTCAATGCAAAAATCAAATCCTTATTCTCAAGGGTCAATTCATGAATTTCAAAATTATTAAATCCATAAAAAGAAATTCAAATTCCTGGTTAAGTGGCGTAGAAAAAGTTCTAATAGCTCGTTATTCTCGATTTTTATTTTTTTATTACCTTGCCTAGAAAATCAGAAAAATTGATTGGTCATGTGATTTATTCTTCATCTTCATATAGAAAGAACTCAAAGAGCTACAAAATTTATTTGATAAAACTCATATTAGATAGAATTATACCTGGAAATATAAACAAATTAATGTACATAATTTTCGTAACGAAGTTAAATTGATTGATAAGGGTAATTATTCTATAATTCATTTGAGCCAACATTTTTTAACCCTGCCCTTTTTTCAAGATTTTCAATCATTTTATGAGAATTTCATGAACACGGACATGGGACGCCCTGGAGCCTTGTCGGACATTTTGACAAGGATTTTCATCTATTTATTAGCTAATTTCAATATAGGGAACAATGCTCCCGCCATCCATTTCAGTTTTTGCATTTTCCTTCCTGGGTTCTCATAGTTGCTTGTGTTCCTAAATGTTATCTCTCAATGTTTTTTTTTACAAACACATCTCTCCACTTTTGCATTTTTCAACTTGTGTATTTGTGATTTACTCATTTACAAGCTGTACATCATAATTTCTGACGGTAAATGGGACTTTATTTAAATACTGTTATTTTTCCTTCTCTTACGTCTACTTGAATAAGTACTTTTTTCTTTTAACATTTGACCAGATTTCAATTTAAAGAACCGGTATACTTTCCGGTGTTTGATTTGAGTCTCAAACTGAAATTTAGCCAAAAAGAATTAAAGTCAAAATTCAGTCAATTCAATAATATCACTTGAAAATTAAATATGGTACGTCTCACCAAGCATATACACGAAAAAATCGTCAAAAGCTATTGAACAAGTTGTTTCTCACAATTTTTTTCACTCAAACAAAAACACTTCTTCAGAAGAGAATCCTAAATCGACGTCATGCACATTCCTACTCACAATTTTATACTCGTCAACTCTGTTCTTGTATTTAGAGCATAGCATCCTCATGCGTACACTGTAAAATATTCGTTGTACGTATTCTAACGCCCCCACGCAGCATCCCCAGACAGTTTGTGTTGAAGTAAAGACCGAAACAAAACTCAGCGCTAAGTTAGAGAGCCACGTTACACCGTGTACAACTGCAACACAAAAGTTCTGTCATTTACAGAAACTTCGAAGCTTCACCTTCACGTTTGCCGCTGCAAGCGACCGACATCTTTAGCTATTTCTTTCCGAAACTTTTACTTGAAAAGATGGAGTTCTTCACCAAAGTTGTTTGTTCACTTGCGCTGCCGGTATTGCGCAGCGAATTGTGTACGGACTGCTGTGTTTTTCTGCCCTTAGATTGTCTATATTTCTGAGGACTGGAGAGAGAGGGGCTTGAGAAAGAATGTTATAGGTGTTTTGTGCGAAGTCTGCAACGCCGGCACCCCTGAAAGAAAGAAGAATGCACACCTTGGCGTCAATTGTGATAGTGCTTCAATAAACTGGTGCACAGAGTTTTGAAATCAGCAAAACTAATCACGTTTTCATCAGGCAAGAAGTGGTTTTGGAAAATTTTCACAAAATGGTGTAATAAGAATATTTTTTTTCGTTCGCTTTTAAAATTAGAGAGCAGCTAGGCAACTGAGATGGAATATAACATGCACAGCATCTCTTACATTTGGAGAAGTTCTTACATAGTTATCGGATTGAACAGGATTGAACGAGTTAAGATGGACATTGAAAAAATAATGAGAGAGAAGATAATAATTTATTTTAACAATGACCTCAAAAATAAATAGGATTTTTCTCAACCTAAATAGAGGATAAAAAGCATTAAATATTTCCGCCAACAACTGATGCGAGTTGAGACAAACTAACTTATTAACATAGATCGAAATTTCGTTCATGCCTTGCGAACTGCTCGTTGTTTTCACAGTTTTTACTTTTTAACAAAAAATAATGCACGTGAATAGTTCAGTTATTGTCTATTGAAAGGCAAAAATGCAGAAGAGGATCAATAGCTTGGTTAAAAACACGTGCAGTAAAGGATGAGTGTCAGTGCCCAGTAAACACACAATATAGCAGGGGGATCAGGACGTGTATGAAGGCCTCATTCGTGTAGGTGGCCACAGTGAGTTATTCAGAGAAAAACTCACGCAAATTATGCTCTCATCAGAGCAGGATTGAGTAAGATGCAATCATATATCATTTGCCTTGTTCCTATTTTTTAATTCCTTCAAAACCACTTCATAAGTTCATCTGTTCTTGTTACTACTTTCGAAGCCTAACTGAACTTAGAAACGTGAACGCACAAGCTGACCATGTTTGTGCGCCCGACTCTCATACCCATTGCGGTTCATTCATTAACTTGTTCACCAGTAGCGCTCAAACGTCTCCCAGGTACGAGCGAAGTGACATGCATGATGTTAATTTTGTGTCCACTCTCACAGCGGTGTGATGCTCGGTTGTTGCTGGTTTTTGATAAACCATTTGTAGGAGAACAGAGTCTGGCTGTAAAGATTTCTTTTCCTCTCATCTGAAAAAACATTTCCTTCTTCACAGGAATGAAATCAATGTATTCAAACTATTCGAACAGAACAGTGCCCAAACAGTGCTCATTTACAATATCTAAGAAATAGTAAAAGAATTAAATTGGAATTAATCAGGAGTACTTTTTTTATTAACTATTTTAATGTGCTGAAGAAGCGTCTGTGAAACTGCAAGTCAAGTTATAAAAGTTGTAAGTACAGTCTTTAATATGTTTTAAAATAGGCTGGTGCGCCGCTTATGTCATCTGTGTTAAAATTTGCGGAAACTACTTGTTAGTCCTTTACTTAGAAGATCATTTTAATTGCCCAATTTTGGAGGTAGAACCTAACTTTGAATTAAAATAACGTTCGTGCAAATTATTGCTGTCCTGAAATAAAAAGATCATGCGCTTGCACGAAGCAGGAAACGTTACAGCAAAAACGTACTAATTTAAGCGCTTTGACGAGCACCATTACTTTACATGTGAAGAAATCAAAACTTTACAAATCTATTAAAAATGTATTCAGTGAACTCACGTATTTCTAGAACTCATTAAAATTAACGCCATACTTGTGCCGGTGCGCAATAGCTTTGCAAATCAAAAATCATGAACAAAACTTTTGGTGTGAAATCTTTCCAGCATACTTTTACCTTTCTTCAAAGTTGTCAAAAAGTACCATAACACTCAATGGCTTTTCTAAAGTTTCAGCATCAATAATTCGAAAGATGAAATATGGTTCTAAAAATGATGAACTCCGAAACTAGCGTCAACTGCGAAAACATGCAACAGATCCAGAAGTGCAATGTTAGTACAAACATGTGTATATTCTGGGCAGAACAAGAAGATATTCATACTCCAGTGACAGGCAAGCACTCCGGAAGCGAAATTCCAGAGCCTCGTTAGAGCAGCCACCTCTTCTAGAAAGTGTCCGTCCAGATCCAAGAGTCTCGAATATTCCCTGGACACGCCAAGGAACAGTTGATGAATTCAAGGAGTACACACCGCGTATTCTAGCCTTCAGGACGGGATTTTTTAGGAGGTGTCGAAGAAACATGACGCTGAGGGGCGATGAATGCTGCTCAGCTGAAGATGAAAGGATCCTTGGAGCTGGAAGGCGCTTGCGACATCTCAAGGTGGCTGGAATCCTGTAACATTTTCAATGGTGTGCACTATTTGAGCCGTGTATGTATGTGCGTTTACGACCGTGTTCCAGCTCAGAGATCGTCCTAAATTTGCGACGAAAGGGGGCTGAGGAGAATTTCCTATTGGCTGGGTTTGAAGTTCGTAACAACCAATGGCAGCTCGGGAACCATGGAAGGGGAGGTCTGGAGGCCGGCCAGAGGCGTGGAGAGCGTGGTACACATTTCCCCTCGGGGAGGCAGAAGGGGATGTAAGGCGCACGGAAGGGCGACGATACACAAAGGGAAGGGACCGGGACGGGGAATTTTAAGCAGCCCTGGAAGGGTAGGAAGAGTTTCAAAAGACCTAAAGTTGGCGGCATTTTGCTCTAAAGAAATTGGCTAGAGTTCGGCCGAGGGCTTCTCCTATGCAACGCAAAAGGTAGTATTTGCTCGTCCCTAGGAAGCGGTGCACTCAAAAAGCGACATTCGAGCGCCCGCAATCTAAAGCCTTCGACGACGTCGCCTGCAGCCTCCGTTGCCTGGAGAGCTTCCTGAAAAATTCAATACCGTTGCTATATGTCACTCTTGTTTGTATAAAATAACAGTTCTCTCATTTTCTACGAATTTATGAATGCAAATGAAATATAAAGCCGTTGTAGGAAATCGTGTTCTTGAAAGTCTCAAATTTAGTTGTGTGCTGGAGTCTGGAAGGAAAAGAGATGCAATTCCGCTGCCAATACAACTTTGGCTGAGGATGCTAATGAAATGAGGGCGAAAATGTAGGTTAGGCTTGCCTTAAATTTTTATCATCGCACAACTTCGCTTGCAAAGTGGGGCGAACTACTACTGATGCGAATTGCCAAAATTGTTCGCAAATACGTGTTATGATAATCTAATTGCAGAGTGAATTGTATTTAAACAGCCTTAACCAATGACGGACCAATCAAATTACTATTGATTTGAACTGGAGGACTACATAAAAATGAATTTCTAATTCTGATGTTGACTTTGTACGAGAATATTTCAAAAGTATAGCTTTTGTTGGTAAACATTTCCCGCTTCCTGCTGTGCGAGAAGATAATACTGAACGAATTGCTTGATTTACTTGCACGGCACTCACTGAGCAGAAGGTTACTTTTGCTCACACAACCAGATTTTTAGCCATCGGGAAATCAGAAATTTAAACAATTAACATCCGCAAGCAATATATTGTGAATTCATTACAAAGAGATATTACAATAGAAAGATTGAGATATAACTTTTTGTGGGCGCCATTAAGTTCAGTAACTTCTAAAACATCGTGTGGAAGCATTCCACGTTAACAATTTTATGGATTCAAACAACTTAGTGTAACTCAAACGAACGTTGGACTGATTGAACAGTTTTTAGCATGAACAAAATAAAAATTAAACATTTTTATTTACTATGTAATTGGGAAAATGAAAACTTACAATTCAGGGATAGATTTAGGAAGAATTATATTTCTGAGCAAAAGCTTGATTAGTTTGAGCCATCAATAGAGTAGAGATAGCTATTTCTACCTAGTTCAAATAAAATTGCAAGAAGCGTTGGACTCTTTGTCTCAATTTAATTTTCTTAAATGGGATTGAAGATCAATCAGAGCGTAGAAAGTCAAATTTCACTGCTTCAACATAGGTGATCATTTTTAAACTTCATTTATTTCTGAACCTCTCAAAAAATATATTTTTAAATGAGTTTACAGTTCGTAAAGAATTAGAAAGGGAAATTTTTATTTTCAGATCATCAGCAAAAATTGGACGGAACTTTTCCATGTTCTAGCTATGATAGAATTATTAGTAGCTGGAATTTCTTTATATATGTACATGCAAAAAAAAATATTTTAAACCTCAGTGAGCTTTTAGCAGGGGCTGAAAATAATTACCAATTTTCTATTTCTCACCGGCATACCCAGGCTGCCAAAATTCCAATGTTTCTTTAACATCACTAAAATTGCTTTAAATGAACAAATGATACAGTTTTAGATCCCGAATTGGCCCTGTGTATTGAAAGACAATATATAAATGAGGAAATAGATTTCTTTATTTCAAAATAACATATCATAAGTTTATTACAGTTTTTTCAAATCTAAATGCAAAACAGGAGCTTGCATAAATCAACTTTAGGAACAAATTGAAATCTACTTTTTAGCATAGAACTCTAAAGAAAAGAAAAGTTTCTCAAGTACACCCACCCACTGGGAAAAAGTATTTGAATTGTGTATCCATGCTATCGAGTAAATGAATCATGTAATGATGTTTTCTATGCAGAGTAGTAGAGGGGAAAATTGAAAAAATATAAAGAAATACCAAAAATTTTACTAGCCTAGTAGAACTTCAAATATATTTATTTAAGGAAAAGACGTTAAAAAGAACGATTGGAAAAAGGTTTGAAGGTTTTAACAACGTCACACACTTTAAAGAAGATTCCTAAGCATGAGATGATGATTAAATTTCTATTATCGAATTGCAATTTATTGTATAGAAACTCAGTCATCCTTTTTCCAATCATTTTTAACTAAAAACTTTGGATGAATTGCTCTTGGCATCTAACATTATTGAATGCTCCAGCGGGGATGATGCTACAGCTGAAACATCCTTTTTTGTCTAACATTCTAACATAGTTATTTTGGAAGCAGAAGATTAGGTCTGTAGATTACATACACGATTCAACTGCTTTGTTCTGAGGAGATATTTGACAGTATCTCTGTATCTTTTTGTCTTTGCATCTGAGTACACTTTGTTGGATTTCATTGTGAATCAGAAAATGAAAGAATCAGTCGGTAATAATAATGTCATTCTCAATATTAGTAATTGATTTATTCTTCTTATGATTGATCGATAATGTACCAAGATTAACGAGCATGCCAGTGACCACGAATATGACGACGAAATGTTGGCGCATTCTGATCTGTTTTTGATTTGAAACTTTACATAGACAGAACCTAACAACAGCACACGCAAACTGAAAAACTGTTACTAATATAGGTTAATTGATGTACATGCGCAATTATACTTTCAGGCGTATTAAAATTTAACTCACCCCTATATGATGATATTATATATTTAAATGATATTTATATACCCATTAAACATTGATTATTATTAATCATGTAATAGCAAAGGGCTAAATTGTGCGTCCGTTTTCTCATCATTGATTGTATGTTATTCTAGTCTTCCCAAGATAAGTTGAGCAGAAATCTTTCTCCTTCTTGCTTCAACTTTCCAGATTATTCCCGAACACTTTATTATGAATACGATTCGTAACCAATATCCACCTCACGAAGAATTTCCGTTTTGTTTCTTCAGGCTTTTTATCGGTAGACATGTTCATAATGAATTACTTTAGTTTTTGATAAAGTAGATTTCTCAAACACTTTCTGATTTTATATATTAGCTATTTAGTTACACATTCAAATAATCACACCAAACAAGTCACAAAATCTAAAAATTGTAACAGCGTAGTTTTGTGTAAAGCAACAACTATAGCAATACTTGCACATGCACTACACACTGTGGAAAGTATGAAGTACGCAGAATCAATCATAAATTCCTGTAACCTAAATTAAAATTTTTTGTCCCGCTCTTTTGTTATTTTAAGCTACACCTCCAAGTTTCCCTAAGGGCCACAAGTTGCTTTCGTTCCCTCAATTTGGCTTTCCCTACATCAGCTTTACCTCCAGTCTCGTATCGCTCAACTTTTGACTACGTTTTCTCATTTTGGATCTCCTTCAATTAGCTTCCTCGTCCGTTTCATTGCTCCCCAGTTGCTGCTTTCGCAATCTCTGCGTGGTCTGTCATCCGCCCGTCAGACCACGGGTCCCATTCTGTATTATTCCTACGGTATTTTTTTTTTATCTAGCATCGGCCTGCTTTCCTGCCTGTCTACTTAGCCCTTTAAACTACCTCACCTTGTCCTGCAGTCCTGTCAGAACAATTTAATTGAACTGAATGCGATGAATATCAATAAAAAATATGAATATGATTGCTAATAAAGAACATAATTATATTCATTTGATATAATTATTATATCTTAGGAAGCACTCCAATACTTTCAACTACGACGTGATCGCTTGGCTTTTTCTTTGTCTTGGAAAAAGCTCTGCTGTCGCCTATCTATTCTTGTGTTAATTTTTGTATTTCCTAAGGAAATTTTACACAGTTTTGGGTAAAGTATTGAGTAATATAATATAGTATGCGGCAAGTATAAAATGCAAAGAGTAGTGTCCAGCAGAAAATAGGTTTTCTCAGAATCCTGATCACGACTGTAAAGTTTGATAAAGAGAATGAGTTGTAGGTAGTGTTGTCATCGTCAGCGTAAGATTTGAATTGTCCACACCATGACCGTCAGTCTGTAGGGTTGGAGGTCAGTAGCACAGATACACGATTCAAGTACTCTACTTGCAAAAGATATTTAATTTTACCCCTGTTTTACTGTAATCGGGTTTGCATGGGTACAACACGCGAGTTCACTATTATAGGTTTCATAGTGAAGCAGAAGCTGACGAAATTAGGTGGTAATACTCGTATTATTCTATACTTACGGACATAAAACCTGATTTTTTTATCAATGATCAAAATTATCCTAATTGTACCATACTAGCATGCTAGTGGCTTCAAATATCTAATTAGTCTCATACTAATCGGTCTCAGATCTTATTAGAAAAAAAGGGGAGTCTGCGAAACAATTTTAAGTGAATGCACAACCAAATGAATAAATGAATAAATAGAAAACTAAAATAAAACACAACAACTTTGCAAATAAATAAGATAGATGTGCAAACAAATAATGAGTAAATGAAAAAACAAGACAATAAATGAATGTAAAAAAGAGAATAGATATTTACCATAAAATACACAATGCCAAAATTAGAATTTACTGATGATATTGTCCCTGGCTATTGTGGACCATTGAATTTAAATCTACCTTCTTAATTTATGGTCTTTAATATTACATTTATGGAAAAAATGGTGTTTAAAACTGCATTAATGGCAAAAACGGTATTTAATTCATGGCTTTTAATACCACATTCATGGCAAAAAAGGTCTGTAATTTACGGTCTTTATTAGTACATTTATAGCAAAAACAAAAATCTTCTGTTTCAAAGCAACTGGCGGACTTCCTACAATTCATGATGAATAAAACGTGCCCTATATAATTGGAATAGGCCTAATCACATCTTGTTCATTGTACGAAAATTTTTCGAGTTACACGAATTTCACGTACTTACATAAATAATTATAACACACCCTTTTTATGCATTGAAACTCACGCTACAATATCATTAGCATTAGCTTATAGCAGGTGAGTAAACTGAGGTGTAGGTTATTGCAGCCAGTGCTGGGCGTGAAGCGAATCACCGATTTTCCGTTCCGACCTGAAAATATTAGTTCTTAATATTGCAAGTCAAAAATATGAGGCGACAAGAGGCAATTCGCTCCGACCATGTCTCCTTATCTCTTTGTGTCTACTGGTCTGTCCGCAGCAACAAAGATGGTTACCACACAAAGATAAGATACGAAATGTAGGTCACAGGAATACAAGCAGTTCGTTCTACCTAGTAACGTGTGATACTGGAAATGCAGGCTGGATGGAAATGCAGTTTCCAGTACTGTTTCCAGGCAGGATGTGATACTGGAAATGCAGGCAGTTTCAATGCTGCTCGAGTGTCATTTGTTCATTTGTATCTTAAAATATTAAGACTCACATTTAAAAAACTAAAAGTAGAAATATGAAAAAATTTTAGTGGGAACCGTGATCGCCTTATGATTGAATTTTTTTGCTTGGATGACCTCACATGCAGAAGCTCGCCCCATCAACACATATATTGAGTAGCTCATGCCCCTCTCATGCAACCTTGATGCTCTCATGCACACACCTCATGCAGCGTGATCGCAAGCATGAAATGGGCGCATTGTCCGTGTGAGCAGTGTGCATGCTGTAAGCACCTCTGTACCGGTCCTGCTTTATTTTATCAAATTAATGACGTGAATTTTTATTTCTTTTTAAAACATAATTTACATGACATATTCTCCATACATGTTCATTTATTAGCTTGAAGCTTATAACAGGTTAAGTGACTTACTAACACGCTTAATGATAGGATTCACATTGGGAGACATTCACAAATTTGATATTTTGCTAGCAACATTTTATAAAAAATGAAAGCTTGATGAGAAGGAAAATTAACGAGAGCTTTGTCGAGCAACTGTTTTTTATCCTAAAGGTACTTTGATGTTTAGAGAGCCAAGTGTTTTATCACAGTTATATTTTACACCAATAGTTTGGTACGAAGTTTAATTCGATCACATTAATATTTCACGGCAGTCTTGTAAAAAAACAAAGTGTTACATTACAATTAGCTTTTAGAAAAAACAAAAGGAAACCATACCATTTGAGCACCATACAATGACCATCATTACCTATCAATCTTCGAATTTTGAGCACCTCTGTGATGTGGCCACCTTGGGCTGGTGTTTGAAAGTGCTCACTCTGCATGAGAAATGACCGAGGGCTCGAGACTCCGGAGTGGGAGCCCGGTGTTTCTTCTCGCTGATAAAAAAGAACTCACCCTAATTCCCTACTAGACCGAGAGCTTGAGACTCCGCAGTGCGAGCTCGGGGTTTCTTTTTGCCATGAAGAGAAAGAAATTACCCTGATTCCCTAGTGAAGTGACAGTGTTTATGACCCCGCAGTGCGAGCCTGGTGTATCTTCTCTCAGGGAAAAGAAAAACATTTTCTGATTCCTCACTCGACCGAGGTATTTGAAACGAGTACCGGCTACACCGGAGGTAATAGTCACTGCGTCTTGGCATCAATAATTATAATGCCATCGACCAATATGTTGTGTGAAATGTGTTAACTTAACTTAGCATATAGCATAAAGACATTAAATCCGTACTTTACAAGTAAATTTGTCCCATCCAGCTTATTTGTATTTGACAATCATGTACACAATATTTTACAAAAAACTAACACACAACGATTGTTATCGAAGCATCTACCTTATTATTCTCGTACTCTGAATTATGCCAGCGATTAGAAATTTGTGCTTTTGCTTGTACACGGGAATATTTTCCATGGCGTTTTCGTTGCCAGCGCGTCGGATACCCTTTCCATGAAGCGGACCCATTTCTACGTACTGACACTGTTGTGCGTACAAAAGTTCGCTCTAGATTGCTGAGTTGTTGATACATTTTAATGTCATTAATACAAATTCATTATTTTTCAACATCATGAGTTATTTTTCTAAATCGGTGAAATGACGCTGACAGGTAATACAGCACTGAAATTGGAGCAGTAGGTACTAAAATCAGAGCTGTAGGTACTAAAATAAAAACAGTAGATAACGAAATTTCAGTTGTACGTACTGAAAGTAGAGCAGAATGTGCTGAAAACAGAACAGTAAGTACTAAAATTAGAGCAATAGGTTATGAAATTTCAAAAGAAGGTACTGAAAGCTAGTAGAGCAGAAAGGTACTGAAATTAGAGCTATGCATATGTAATTAAAGTTGTACACAATGTAATGAGAGCCCTACACAGTGTAATGAAATACTGCATTTAACTAATGGCACTTATTCACACTATTGTCCCTCGTGGAAGTTGCAAGTTTACTGAATCACCCACTCAATCAGCAGCTCAGTTATTGTCAGTCACTTGGATTAGGCAAATGGTTCACTCTGTTGTCTGCCCTTTTGTCATGCGCATTGCTGCTGCTCGGTAGAACTATCGATTTTCCACTTATTCTATCGCATTTCTACTTCGCACTACTGTCACCCACTCACTTAATCTCACACCCACTCTCACAGTTCTTGTTTACACAGTCTGCTTCTTGCGTACTCAGCCCCTCGTGTACACGGCCCCTCAATCCCACAACCCCTCACTTACAAAGCCCCTCACTCACACAACCCCTCTCTTAAAAAGCCCTTCACTCACACAGCCCCTCACTCATTTCTCACTCACACAGCCCCTCACTCATTTCTCACTCA
>JACJUY010001075.1:17471-36045 GCA_014220935.1 Platorchestia sp. MABIK | reverse complement strand
AAGACTCCTGCTCGTCCGGTCCGGATTTGCAGGAAAAAATTTATGTGTTTCGTGTTCAAATGAACTGCTGGACTTCAATGAGATTTATAGCATCTTTCTCAGCCTTGAATGACAAACACCCGTGAGATTTGTCTTCATGTACGAAATGCTGGAATTTTTGAAATATCATACGAATGATTTAGAAGACATTCAGAGGTCTTTGCTATGAGTTGAAGGGAATTTTATCATATGTTTGAGTGACAACGAGGAAGGCTTTTGATTCTTTCACTCCCTGGATCTGATGTACAAATTTGAAGCTGCTGCAAATGATCAAACGAAATTTTGGAATTGAGATAATTGTTCTTCAAGAACTTGAAAATTTTTCTTCGTGTCAGCGTCTTACAGAAATTACTCATGAGAAATTTTTGCCGTATTTTCAACAGTGAATTCCCCTCACTGAAATTATACCAGGCTAATCAATGATATATCCTTCTATGCTCAAGTTGCTGGTTATGATTTAATTACTTCATTCTTGAGAGACCAATTTACCAAGGATAAATGCAAAATGATGACTGATGTAGGCACGGAATAATATTATGAAGTATTTCAATTTTTGACTCTACATCACCTGTAAGAAGTTGCTGGATGAGGTGTAGTATTGCTGAGGTTTCATATCCTTATTAAAAACTCTTTGATTATCACTTATTTAAAGCCCATTCTAATTATTTTCTACTTGATTATTTTCTACTTGATTATTTTCTAAATAATTCTTAGACCATCTTTACTGTTGTTCAAAGTTCGACTATAAAGATGTAAGCGCTCATCGATAAAAATGTAAACATGATACCTTATGTGATACGTGCAAGTATAAATGCGCCTTTTATCAATAAAAAAAATGCCACTTTTTATCGATATAAATGAACTTTTCTGCTGTCATATTAAAACATAAGTTACTTACTTGATGCTTTTCGACTCAACGTTTTCCGAATAGTTCTTCAGCCCGGCATGTATTAAGGGAGAAACAAGATGCAGTTGTGAACCAAAATGACCATAAAACAGAGACATTTCAAGTATCTTGCCTCTGAAACGATCAAAACGAGAACCCCTCAGTGGCCTTAGTTAAAGTGGGCATGTTGTCAGGTTTTGTTAAATAGATTTAAATGTTCGCGTTATTAATTCAGCAAAAAAATCACACAATAACTCTAAAATTGCCGTGATTGAGGAGTTCCAGCGACGGTACAAAAGCTAATCACATGGAGAATTGACCTTCTTATGGGGTTGTTTATTGACATCAATTGAATTCACTTTGGTGTAAAATTTCAAATTATAGCAAGCTAACTTTGAAAAAAAGATGATTCGTAGTACGTTCATCCAGTGGCTGCTTTTTACATGACATGGGACAATTCTGTACATGCTCCCTTCAAATGATCTAAGAATTTTAGAGATTGTTGTCATTCAAGTAAAATTAAAGCAAACATCAATAATTATTGAAATGTGCAATTTTCCTCAAAAATGGCATCTATATTTAGATCAGGAGAAAAGTTTTCGTCGAGAGAAGGTCTCGTATATTTTTCACTTGTTCTCCAGTGAATCGTTGGGTCTGATTCTTTTATGAGAAAATTTTCAAAAAAAGGAAATTTTGCTCGTAAAATCGGCATTTGTGACAGACCGTATTCACCATACAACGAGCAAAATGTCCACTAAAAGGTTTGTTGTTAATTTAAAAAATTTTAAGTTCAGTAACTCATAACAAACTCACCTTTTATGGAAATCGATCCCAAGAATAATGAAGCGAAAGGAGTTTGGAATATTTTTAAAAGACAGATGAAATTTAAAGCTTACTGAAATATCGGATCTTATCTGCCAACAATCACAACTTGATTGCATTAACAGCAAACGCGGGCAGTGGTGTTAAAGTTTTCGCCTGGCAAAGTTGCGAGGCAGAACGCGCTGGTCCCTTCTGCTGTTCCTGCTTTGTGCAGTCAGGTAAAAGAAGGCACAGAACGTGGAACTAGGAGCTACTTTCCCTCAACTTAGCTTCATAAAATTTATTTATCTGCTTTCGGAATATTTACATGAACTTACCAAAAGCAAACAACTTGGCTGTGAACAAATGTTTTTGTAAAAAAAATTTGCTGCTGTTCATTTCCGCTTAACCATCAATTACACAATTGGGGAGATGTGTAAAATAATTATGTTGACTCCTTGTAAACACGTTGTTTGAGATTAGATAAGTTAGTTCAAACCTCCCTCACCCCAAAAGTGTCCCAAAGAGAAAAAGAAAGAAGGCACCATTTAGTATGGAGTTTAGGGAACGGGTAATCCATGCACAAGATGTGTTCCCACACAAGATCTTCTGCGCCTAGAAACAGTTAAGAAAGAACTTCATGAATTAAATAAAAGTTGAAGACAGTTAGAGGTTTTGAAAAAGAATGCGGTGAATGGAAAAAAAACAAAATCTGTTGCAGAGCAAAAATATATTCCATTTTAACAAAAGGACGGCCTACTTTAACCCTCAGTACGGGACCTCACATCTTCCCCTCATGAGCGCCAAATCCCATAGATAAAATAATTGTATCCCCTGTGGGGCATGTTTTGAGAACATTGCACTCCTTCTAGAGAACAGTTTAGTACAGTTTTGCAAAGTGAGAAGAGCATTTTATGGACAGCTATTAGTAAAAAATAAAATTCACGTCAAATGTCTATGTGCATTTCCATTTAAAAATTGCTTCACTCAGAACTTCCTTCTTCTCCTCAACAGAACTCATTCGCCCCTCCCAAGAGCCAAAGCCCTCAGCAGATGATGACGGACAGCCTGGAATGATAGATAGCGCCGCGTGTCCTGAAAGTTTGACCAAACTGACACAGCGGCAGCGTTTGCAGAGCTTCGATAACATCCTTGAGTGATCGGCGTGCTCCAGCATTAAGAAACTCACCTGGATGCGCAAGAGGCTCCAAGATTTCAACATACATCACAAAAGAACGAAATTCAATTCGAAAGTTTTAAGTAAGTCAATTCTGCTGGAGAATTTCAAAAGTTTTTGTGATAAGAGAGCTTCGAAGGCGGAGTGCTATGTGCAGTCATGGAACGAAACGATGCGCTTGAAATTCTACGCAATACAAGAACTCTTTAAGCAGCTTTCTGTGAACGCTTAGAAGAGCGAGACTCACCTGTTTTGAATACTAAACAACTTTTATCTGAGAAGGTTCCTTAAAAATTTAATTCGCCTTAACTCGACCGTCCTGGTCCAACAACTTGTGTTTGTTGTTACACAAGTGCTGATGAGCGCCTCAAAATTCAGTGGGAGCTCGACACACAAGTTCTCTGAAGTTGTTCCTGGCGACTTAATGCAGCAGATGCTCTGTTTCCTGAGAGGCGAATTAGCCACACCGCAAGACGCATCGCGATTAGAGACCATGCTACATCATTGTTCTGTATCGCGACGCCTCGCTACTCAAGTTCTGAGTGCATAATTGACCCACAGTACAACGTGCGTTTGTCTTCACACCAGCATTGAGATAATTAGTGAAATTAAAGTCAGTTTCTTTTGTTTCTTGTGTGCATTAAATTTTACGGTAGGTATAGATTGAAAACCTGAACCACGATTGAGTCAAGGAGATAAAGGTTGAATCAAGTTTTAAGAGTTGGTAAATTCCATCGTAAAAGCTGCTGCTACATTGTACAGAATAACAGTGAAGTTATCGCTACAACTGCGTAATTTACCGTAATAACAGTAAAGTCGCCTCTACAACTGCGGTATTCAGCGAAATGGCAGGAAAGTAAGCTCTGCAACTGCCGTCTTGTCTGCATTAGCGGTGAAATAAGCTCTACAACTGCCGTATTGCGTGCAATAACAATGAAATAAGCTTTGTAACTGTAGGAATTTTTACTGAAGTCTCTTTAGTGTAGAAGGAAATGAAATGTTTAAATTAATGTCTTTACAGTAGCAGAATGGACAGGCTGTTAGAAAACCCTTCAGTATTTCTATCAATTTACCAAAATGCCAAAATCAATAAATGTTCCTTTGCTGATATGTAAAAGGACTTCAGATAATTTGATTGAAGTTGAGTTACTTCAGTAGGCTGAAAAATAAGCTTTACAGCGAACTGTGTATGAGTAAATGAAATTAGAGCTTTATTCAATTGCACGAGCATGTAAATCTAACCTAAAAGACACAAAATTTTCTTAATTTCAGTAAATTATTCTGTCAACATATTAACTAAATTTAAACTCAATTTTAAGGGATGATGGTCAACATGTAAACTTCAAAAGGAAAAACTTACTCAATAAATATCACAACTTAACTATTTAGCACTAAGTAAACGGCAAAAATGCAGATTCATAATTATTTTAAAGACGAATTTTTCTAAGCTAACAAAGTTAAATGACTTTGGTATTCCCATAATAAATTTCATTAACTTACATCTCAAATCTCTATCAAGAATTTGGAAACCTTATGTTTCATTTTTACATGATTGAAAGCAATCATTTTCGCGTAAACCAAACCAACTTGACTCACATATTCATTCCATTCTCTATTGGACTGCTATAATTTTGCAGTTAACTTCCGTATATCGGTGAAAGAGTTCAAAAAGTCAGAGTCAAGCTTTGAACAATGCTGAAAAAAATGTCACGATTCAAAAGTCGATCTCGCAATCACATCCTCAGAACTCGAGTATTTCAATTCAAAAATCCTTTCTTTGCTCGCGACTCTACAACCCGCGTTAATGAACTACTCAACTCCAACACCAAAAAAAGAATCATTTCGCCATAAAAGGCCTTCGTTGGGAGAAACAGCAGGACTGGGTGTGCAAAAAACTGACCTCTCTACGACTAATTGTGCGAGACCGAATTTTGTGCTCCATTACGAGCACTTCCGTAGCATTTGTGATCAAAAAGCAAATTCGTTTTTTTGTGGCGCTCCTGAGCGACAGCTTCACTCAAGCTCTCGTGTGTTTCCTTCAAAACTGCACAAGTTAACTCCACGGTTGTAACTTCATTTCTGCTGATTGTAGAACTATGTGTTTGGGATTTTAACAAAAAATTCAAGTCTCCACCTTTATACATTTCCATGGGGAACCTAATTCGTTTTCCCTTGTCTTTCAGATCTCAAACTGCGACTGTAATTCATCCTGCGAATGTAGTTCTTAATGGTTAGTGGTTAAATTGAATAAAAATGAAAGAATTCCAAGTCAGATTTTTCCTTTCAAATGGCTTTCATGAACGAAGATAACATTCAAGTTTCTTTACGCCCCATGCATAAGTACTCTGAATGATGACTTGGTTTAGATCTCAACAACGAATTTGTCCCTCCCAAATTATAAATTAATTTCAACATTCCCTTTCACAATTTACGTGAAAAAATTTTATTTTAGCATGAGCAGACAAATGTAAATACAAGTGGGGTCCCCTCAGGGGTGAATCTGTTTCTGATGTTGAAACTATCAAATCAGTGCAAAATATCCCTCACTTCAAGCATCTGCAGTTGTAAACTCCATGTTTGTAAAATAAGTCCACATTTTACACTTCACTTATTGAATTGCATAATTTGACAATTTCCAGGCTTGCTGTGATAAAATTTGATCCTCTTTCCTAGTCCCCTCGCTAAAAAAGAAAAACAGTCAAAATCAAATTGCGATTCAAACGTCGATTGTTACTCAAGTCGAAATTTGCATATTTGTTTGCGTCCATGAAGAGCCGAGCATTGTGCGGGCAATTACTATTCAAAGCTTTCTTATACAAGCCAGCCAGTGACTTTTTACTGTCTTTTTATTACGCAACTCTGGCGGGGCGAGAAGGGAGCGCAGTAGCGGCAAACACGAAATTCGAGAGAGGCAAGCGAGGCCGGTATTCATTGGGATACAACCGCTGCTTTTTGCTGAGCTCTACGCCTCTGATTGAAGCCCTCAAAATATTTCTTGAAAGGCAGAAGGAACGCCAGGGCTGCCTGTATTGGAGATGACAGCTCACACAAACAAAAGTTAAGCCTTTTTGTAGTAAGGGAAGAAAAGAGCGTCGTTTTTGAGCTAGTATCTTAGGTGTCTTGTAAGACGTAACGAAAGTTAGCCTCCTATTTACATTGGGAAAAGTCATGGTATAGCTCTGCGTTCATGAAAGCTACTTGAAAAATAAAAATTTTAAATTCAATTCTTTCTTTTTTATTTATTCTATTTAGTCATTGACAAAGAATAGATACTAAGATTTGAACAATTAGAGTGCACCAAAAAACCTTCTAAAGAAAAATGAATTGCGAGTGGGCTCATCAAATGACACTCATGATTTATGCAGGTCCAGATCGATTTTTTGCCCTCAGACTTGCACCTCGAGTGCAGAAAAACTTCAATTATTACTTCACAGTTTTCTGTCTACAGTGCATCAAATAAGCCCAGAAATAAATTCCGCAAAGTAAGCATGAATTGGTGTACAAGTAGTGATGAAGTATTTTACGAAAACAAAATCACCCATAGAGTGTAACACTTGCGAGCAAAATGATAGCGAGAAATTGTTACTGCATTCTAACTATGCATACACTATAAATGTTTTTTTTCATTTCTTTCGTATTATTCCACTTACGGTTTTAATTTTTTCCGCAGTGCAGTCCAGATGAGACCGATTAAACTTGGCGACCACGCGTCATTGATTCATCGTGAAGATATCCCCTATGTTGAGTGATTATAATACTTCGTGCCATCGGGCGGAGGTGAAGACACAGCTGCTGGCAAATTAAATACAACTGCACCGAGTGGAACATCAGACACAGCTGCAGCGTGTGGAGCACACACAACTGCAGCTGGTGAATCAGACGCAACTGCAGCTGGTGGATCGGATACAACTGCAGCGGGTGAATCAGACGCAACTGCAGCTGGTGGATCGGACACAACTGCAGCTGGTGAATCAGACGCAACTGCAGCTGGTGGATCGAACACAACTGCAGCTGGTGGATCAGACAGCTGCAGTTGGCTTGTCGTTAGGTAGCCATAGACAGAACTGCTACAAGCAAAAATGCGTTTTGCCTCTCCGAAGTAGACACATCAGAGTCTCTTACGAGTAACAGTTCTGTCGTTGGTCGGTGGGCGTGGTCGCTTATCTGCCGCAAATAAACTGCCTCGACCTGACGAACATCAAGTACGGAGGAGATTAGCGTCCAAGTTGATAAATTTAGTCTCGGACTTTGTAATTTTGTTAGAAAACGAACAGTTGTCTCGTTAAATAATAATATTTTGATCGGAAAAACTAAAAATTCAGAATTATCGAGTGAAGTCGAGCCTGAGGCGGAAACTCACCATAGACCTGTTTAGTCCAACCTGCACCTTGTGCAGTTGTCAGGTGGCTCCCATATGACAATGAAATTTGAAGTTTTCTAAGGAGCTTTAGTAAACCAGGTGTGAAATTACACATTTTCCATAAAATGAATACGACATATGTTTATCAATCTTGAATTCCGATTTCAACGTCATAATGTTTTCTTTGTTATTAATTAAAATAAATACTCAACTTGAATGAAATAACAACTTTTAAAACCATGCTAACACACAAACGAGTTTTAACCTGTCAGTGCTCGTTTCCTAAGGCGTATATTCTGTCAAAAGTGCCAGTGAATTTACTCAGACATGTGTGGCAAAAAATTATTCTTATAGTATTAAGCGTAAAATTTTAAATCACAGTTACTCGACAAAATCTGAGTTCACATTTCTGAGCAGAGAGACACGCAATTTTAATAGATTAATTTGAAGCAGACAATACAAACGACAAATTGACTGATTATCATTTAATAACTGATAAATGTCATCATTGACTATAAAATATTTATTCATTTATGTAAAATTGGAAAAATGAACACCCAAAAAAATTGGTTAACGGGCAGCGAATGTTTTCAGATAACAAATAAGGCGCAAAAACCTAATCTTTTGAATTTATTTGTGACGGAAAGCGCTCCTAACTGATCTGCGGAGATCGTTGGCCCTACGAGCCTTCGGGTGCTGGTCCGCTGCAGTTAGCTTCCAAAGCACCACGAAAAGTTTCATAGCCTCGATTTCATTTGCATAGCAGAATTCCAATGAGGATTTGGGTATTTTTCCAAAACTCCCCGTGAAACTCGTTCAAAAACATCCCTCGTTTGTGAATGTTTTACGTTTGCGTAGAGAAGTCCTCGCATCATTCAAAACTCTGGGCAAAACTGCGAGTGAATTAGGCTTGTTCAGTGATGAGTTTCTTATTTCAATGCATACCAAAAAATGAACTCGAACTAGAGATGATCCTCGTGAAAGTTGAAAGCGCTTTATTTTACCTAAACTCATTTATTCAACGAGAAATTCAAAAGTGTTTTTGTAGTATCATGGTCCAAGACACGATGATTTAGACGAGCTTTCGTGTCAGAAGGAAGAGTCTCTACAAATCCGCAACGAACTCCACGCGGAGTAGTAAAAACTAATGAAACTTTTGTGAAACAGCAGCGCCTGTGTGCGATGGGGAAACTAAGATGTAAAGCTAAAACAAATTTGGCCATCAATGCATAGTAAATTGAGCAGGGCTTAATTGAATTACAAATGTAGTGAACATACTTCATCCTGTGATTCATATGTAGAAATAATTTCAAAAGGCAAAATGTAACTTAATTTTTCAAAAATCAGTAATAACATTTTCACATATTCTGTTGCGAGAAGTACCATATTTATCACCATTTAAAACGAAATTAAACACAAAGGAAAAAGGTAAAGGAAAAAAGTAACGGCAGAGAAAGAAAGTAAAGGCAAAGGAGAAAGGTTACGGTAAAGGAGAAAGTTCAAGGCAAAAAAGAAAGGTAAAGGCAAAGAAGAGAAGGAAGGTTGAGGCGATGGAGAAATGTAAAGGCAGAGGAGGATGGTAAAGACAAAAGAGAAAATGCAAAAGAGAAACATGGGAACATCAAGAGTTGTACTTCAATCAAAACAAATGACTAAAAGTTGACGAATAAGGAAAGAATTTCGTATCTAAGAGTCGTGGCGTTAAAAGTTAACCATTTGAAGTAGCATTAAAAATTGTAGGCTACTGTTTAATAATGTCAAATTTTGAATTTGTTGCCGACTGAATCCATGAACGTCAATGGTATGTTTGACTGAAGTCTTTTTTTGGGGCGTCTAGATCCCCTTGTTAGTTATGAGCTCAGTTTTGAAATACACGAATTAAAACTCTATTACCTCATATTTTCCCCATCTTGTATCCTAAATTTGTCTCCGTCCGAAGACGACAGTTTTCAATGAAATATGTTCTCTGACTTTGAATAGCCAAAAACACGAGGTATTTTGATAAGAAGTCAATTCAAGAATTCTTTTCCTATTTATTAAAATTGTTATTGATTAATCTGAAACGAACACTACATCTGATAAATTCGTGGATTAAGCTTCATTAATTAATTGATTTGATTTTTGATTGATTAATTTTCAATGATTAATCGGAAACAAAAGACGCATCTGATGAATAAACACGTAAATTAAATCAGTTCTCCACCACCTCTACGCACCACCACCACCTCTACGCAACACCACCACCTTGCAGTGAGCCACACAGCGAAGAAGGGCGGTGGTCACGCAGAATAAGGCCTGACGCTTCTCCCCTTCCTCTCTCTATCCGTTTTTTGTGTTACCAGGGGAGCGGCTCGCTCCTGCTTGCGTGTGGCGCAGGGATCAAACTATACAATTCATGGTTTACATGTGTGGCAAAGTATATTATAAGCCCAAGACTCGCTCACATGAAGTGAAATATTCTGCCTCTGTGTCACAGAAGAGCAATTCATCCGCTTTGTTCCAACTTTTACTACCTGTAATAGTTAAAGTCATGCGCGGTGATGAGGTCAAACCTATTATTGCCTGGTAATTTTACTATTCATGCCAGGGCGTTAGAAGCAATAGATAAGGAATACATGAGCAAGACTCAATTCAAACTTTTTGAAACTCAGGAAACTGTCAGCCACACGCCTCCAGATAAATCAAAGATCTAACTTTGAAATATAAGTAGAAGAACACTATTGCATGCATAGAATAAAAATAATAAAAATAGAACTCACCTTGACCTACAAATTTTGCGATTGAGCTTTTTCCTGCCGTAAGCGCCTATAACGCTATGATTTTCTTGCTCATGAAGATCAAACATGAAGAAAGCTCGTGTCGTGACAACCATACCCAGTTTCTCCCTTCTCCCGGCAAAGGAAACGAGGGCATCTAACTCCGCCATTTATGCTCAGTAGGCGTAAACAGTAGTTGTTCACTCAATTGAGAAGCCTTGAAGTTGTTTAGTCAAATAAGTAGACATGAAGTAGTTGAGTTAATTTAACAGACATGAAGTTATTTAGTTAATAGCATTCAGTATAAAGGGACTGTTTAAAATTATATGCGAATTTCGAGCTACGGGTATTCGATTCCTGCTTTTCATGTTCCACGAAAGTATCACTTCATTCTGATTTATATTATTTACAAAGATGTAAAAAATTTGCGAGGAAGTGGGGTTAACGGTTTCAGTATGGTCATTTCTATCATGCTCGATAACATCATGAAACAATGTTCCTAACAATGTAGCATACACGTAAATTAATGGAAATGTACTCAGGAGTTTTAATATTCACGAATAACAGTGCAAATTAGACCAGTTTCGAAACATTTCAGTAAACAATACTCAAAATACAAATGACATCAAATAATTCTACATCAGTCAAGTTTTTCTGCCCTCACATGTTCAACCTTTGGACGGAAAACCACAGTCAAGGACAACATAGTTTAATGCATGGAAGTTTAAAAAACTTATGGTTTCGTCGCCGAGAAGAAGGACATAGGCTCATTACAGCTGCGGTGACCGCCTCCAAGTTTGTACCTGGTGACACCACCGCGCCAGTGCTGGACTTATGGGAACATTTGTAAAATTAGGCACTCTAAATGTGGGCTCGATCCTCTTACGCCAGAGTTTGAGGAGTAGTTCGTGTCTCGATCTTGCGGCAAGCATTGTGCAAGTTTGTGCAACGGAAGTGTTCGTATGGTGGAGTGACACAGATGGAAAAATTAATGTACCACCAGGTCGAGGTAAAGTTTTGAGCAGCTTTTCAAAACTCATTACAGGGCAATTTCAAATTACACGACGATATTTAGAAGAAAGTCTGAGATTGATATTCTTAGGCATTTAAAAAAGCCAGTAACTTATACTTCGATGATGAGTTTATGTTTACGAAATTATCATCAGTCGTTCATTTTCCACGCAGCTGAATCACAGTCATAAAATATTACCTTTTTATTTCAATCTATTACCGTCCCAGGTTAAATCCTGAAATTAGCTACTTCAAGTCACATTTTGAGGTTTTCAATCAATATTTTCCATACTGAGTTAGTCCACACGCAAACACATACCACAAGCACAACACAAACATACTTTCTATATTAGCCTACAGGGAATTTGGAGATTCATCGCTTTTGATCACATAGTTTCAAGAGTGTATGTAAGATTAAACTACAGGAAAATACAAGTGAAAGTTTACTTCTGAGAACAAACTACAGAAAAGCACTGGCTTCATTGGAGCGCAAGATGTTTGCTGCTTTGATGAAACCATTATTTGGTCAGCATGTTGTCAAAATTCAATTAAAGAGACATTTCTACTTTTCTCTTATGTTAAATATTCAGTAGAAGTCTCACCGAATCACCTCCATCACTGCGTCCGCGTGTACCAGTAACTGCGCAATTTAAGTGATTGCGTATTTATTAACCAAAATAATGCGTAAAAAAATCATGCATACATCCTTGATTTGTATTTGCGCATTGCCTAAATATAAAAGCACAACCAGTTTTTTTTTCAAGATCTACTTCTTAAACGGGTGCGTCTTTCGTATTCTATAATATCAGTTGTGTGCAATATGCATCACAGTACGTCGATTCAACCTACCAAACACTCTACGCAAGAGTAACTGACCATGGTAGATCGAGTCATCTTATTGGTAGACTCTAAGATCATTTGTCTCACTCAAGTCTTAGGGAACACTGCGATAGCGAATGCAATCAAAGTATGAAGGGCAGTTACTTTAAAATATCAGACACAAATTCAGTTGAGTTTGATTTTCAGGTTTTGGGCTCTTCGCTTGTACATAAAATGAAACTTTCTATAAATGTCATGCCAAATTAATATCTACTAAAAATTCGTAATACGTTAGCTTATATTTTGTAGTTTTATAATTTCTATACATTGCATTTTTTTATTGTTGTAATGTATTAAATTTGATTTCCTTTCAATTATTGTTTTGAACATTTAAATTACTTTGAACGCAGTCCATCCTCCTTTCATCGCGAACTGCCTGACTACAAAGTGTAACACCTCTATTTCCAGAACTGTTCTCGTGATATAAATTTATATTCTGTTCAGTGTCTCCTCTAGTTATGAGCATTTTCACTTCAGTAAAACTAAGAATTACATCTTATTGCGAATTTCTATGGTATGTCACTCTAAATTGGCATTGAATTTGTCGAAAATAAGCCTAGCCTCGAAACGTTCGAACTAAATATTTTTAAGATTTTTCTTCGCTGTTTCTTCCTAGTTAATTTACTGCGCAAGCAAAATTTACCTTGTGTTACTAAAATTTTGTATTTCAAGTTATGAGTGTAGACATAATTATTTTTCGTTCGCGACGTCTTTTCGTCGAATTTTTTAGTTTATTTCAACTATTTTTTCAAGCATTTCATTCTGTCAAAAACCCTATCGAAATTCTTGCATTTCATTGTTCACGTTAATTTTTCAGGTAAAACCCTGAAAAAAAAAATATCAAAACTATTCTCAACTAATTCAAACATCGAACACCGTACATCGGATGACACGTTCATAAGATCAACACGACTTGCATGGCAATGATGAACAAAAGTAACATCTTCACTCGTGCAGGAAACTTTTCTGGTAAACATCGATAAATTTCAAGCTAGTTTTCAGAGGAACTCAATCCTGTTGATAATGTCTTTTTGGTCATTTAAGCCGTAGCAGAAGTGCGTCATAATATAACATACGACATTTATTTCCCCGTCGTAACCTGACACGATCAATGAGTGACCTCAGCGCTCAGTGCCTGGCATCCCTGCTCAGGACGCAGCGAGCTGCTGCCGCTAAGCCCAGCGGCGCTGCAGCTGCACGCACCATTTCGCTCCCACGCTCAATAAACGCGGACTTTGACTCGAGTTGCTGCCCTATCCTCTAAAAAACTTCGCTGATTTCGCAAGTAGTAGCATTGAGGGTTACGTGCAGAAGTTCTGCGGCTCAATTTCTCCTTTGAGGAGATTTGATCCGTCGGTTTGAAGGGCTCCTGAAAAGTTTCTACGAATCGAGTGGATCTAGATCAAGTTTCTGGGAATCTTTTTCGTTTTTCGCAATGATATCTTTCAAAAGTTTGTGATAGAAATAATAACTAAGTTGTAGTAAAGATCTTACATATTTGAATTATTAAGAAAGACCTACAAAAACTATGAATAACATTAACCTCTATGTTTCCAGACGTCGTTGAATTATCTTTTTTCACTTTGAGGGATCCAATTTTATTTCATAGATTTATTCAATTCACGAAACATTTTCTAGAATTTAATACAAAGTTAACAAGACTTGTAGGTTTAGAACTCATGTGCAAAGAAAAAGCAATCTAACAGACTCATAAAATTTCCAAGATTAGAATTTTTACGAATGAATTGGTTCATATTAAATGTTCAAGAAAGCAGAAATTAAATTACTTACACACTGTTAACGGACTAATTCACTGCATTCTGCTCGCACAGTTCCTTTGAAAATGACACATTAAGTTAAATGGTTTCCTCAACGCGTTAAAACATGTGTGTGTCAAACCTTAAATAGATTATGTATTGATAAATCTAAGTTTCTAAACATGCTGAGACCTTTTCAAGCACAGAATAATCCCTTTAATAACTTTGATTCCCATTTAAATTTTATTACATGCACCGACAAATAGGACACCTCACTTAAAAAGCAAGCACGAGTTGTTAAACTTGTTTTGACCGAGGGTCACTCCCCATCCTCGGCGCCACACCTGTGCAACACACGACAACATGAGCAACGCTCCGTCCCTTATCAAAATAAGCGACGATTGGACAAAACTTCGCTCGTAACCGCGGCTGTTGATTGTGTTGTGAGCCGCCGGACCGTCGATTACCGGTGTCCGCAAACAGTCGCAGCTGGTGGGGTGCGAGCGTTCTGAGGTCCCGAAGGACGTCCTTCCAATCCACTTAAAAGTGCCTGCAAAAGTTTCTGAATGTTAATTTGAGGCTACAGCACCGAGAGAGTTCTTTGCTCGATGTTGTTCACCGACCGCTGCTCTGGGACTTTAGTTTTGTATGGAATAAACTGGAATGCTTCTGCGTGTTGTGATCTAGTGTACACGCGGTGCATGATTGGCACACATATTTGATTTTTTCTTAGATATCATAGATGAAAGAAGACTTCTTGCTGGTTTTCAAAGAATTCCAATTTATAACCGATGTCCGACGATAGCAAATCTAAAAAAATATGTTAGCACTGCAAAAGCGCCGATCTGAAGTTGGATAAGTAACTGTTGGTTCTACATACCTTTTTAATCAAAATAGCGCATAGTAATTTGTAAAATGCTCGAATCTTCCGGCAATTTTCTTTTTTCTCGGGAGCCCGATACCTACCTCAAAAACCCTAGTGTCTCTTGCGTCACCCTGTTCATTGTACAAACAATGAGGGAAAATACTTGGTGCACAGTACAATACAGAATTTTTGACTCTTGATAACCAATTTCTTTGACGGATTTTACGACTAAAATAAATAGTTTAAATAAGCGAGGATAAATATTCACGAAAATTAATGACATTTAATAGACACTAAATCAAACAAAAACTTATACATGACAACAAACTTAGTAACTAGCGTAAAGACAAATTGACAAACTGAGGCCAAGTACACTGAGCAATTAAGAAGATCGAGTAAAAAGGTACACTGAGTTATAGGAGACACTGAGTCATAAGATACAATGAGTTATTCTAAGTTCTGCTATTGTGACAAAGGAGTTAGGTGCTCGTAATTCCTGCAATCAAACATGACTAAAATTAAAACATATATGGGCAAATAAACAAAGTAAATTGTAATGAATTTAAATTTACCAATGATAGAGCAGAAGGGCGGCGCAATACTACTACAGTCTAGCAGTTTGCCGACGAAACAAGTGAAGAAAAATAATCTTACATAAGAAGTTCGGAAACACTTTTCCACACCTACCTTTCTAGTTAGTCTACATTTTCAAAGTCAGCTTACCCTTTAAGGTCAGCCCAACTTTCAAGGGAAACAAGTAGAAGCTAATGAATTCATAGATAAACGAGTTGCTTAAAAAAATTTTTACCTAACTTCAAATCATAACACCTTTAATGCTTTGCCCATTCTATCTCACTATGGCCCAGTAGAAGTAGAATAACAGTGTCATAGAACCTACCCACTACGAGACATAGATGATTTGATAACAAGAATTAAGCACTCACTTGAGGTACTGAAAGAAAAAAACAACAATGGTCTAAAAGGCAACGCAAAATTGCAGAAGAATAAGAGAGAGTCGACATAAACAGAAATTTTAAGTTGAGAGAAGCTTTTTAGTATGAAACCCTTTTATTTAAATTCTGTTCGGAGTATTTTTTAACATCAAATTCATTACTTTAAATTTTCCATCGCCATCATTCGTGTTTTAATGCTTAGATTAAAATTTCCCCAGTGTATACATAGCTTGGGCCAATATTTTTGCCTTTTCGTCACGTTGATCTCATTAAATGAAAAATATCATAAATTGACAAGTATTTTCCTAGCATGGAATCCATAACTCTTTTCTGATTTTAAGGAACATAAGTTACTTTTAATTTACCAAATACTGAGAATACTCAAGTTATTTATATTGCGGGTTACATTTCATCAAACGCCCTTTATTTATTGTTTAATCTACAGGAAAATTCAAATAAATCAAATCTTTTACTCTGCTACAACCTTCCATCAATGACAATCATGTCTCATGTATAAAATACGTCAATTTCAAACAATTATTTGACGAATGTACACGTCGTGGAAGTAAATGAAGAACGCTCTTCAGTAAACAGCTTCTACAAAAATTTGTTGTACTTCAATTTTATCTTTCTGTCAACATCATCTTCATGACCGTTCTCAAACAAGAAATACAGTTTACCCGCACAAATCGAATCGATCGATTGTCATTGTGAAAGTACGTTAAGTTTGATCCGTCAACCAACCACCTCCATGTTAAGGTGAATTCGAGCAAAATGCATCTAGAACCTTTACTTATCCATCAATCATTACCGTGTTACATTATTGGATACGAGCAAAATTCTTCATATATCCTCTACCTCCCGAACAATCACCACTAAGGTATACTGAACACCTGCAAAATACATCGAAGATCCTTTACCAATCGACGAATGATCACCTTGTTACACTGCAGAATACTATCAAAATACATCACACGTCCTCCAGCTCACAGCCGTCATCGAGCAGGTCGAGAGGCGGAGATGCAAGTGAGGTATAGGGTGATATGCAGACGTGGTGTCGCGCTGTTAATGGACTAATGGCTGTGCCTGCGCTGACCGCTCTCAGTCTTATTGATCAATCAAGATACGTGTCTTGCGTGCAGTATTTCGAGCGCACCCAGCCGCGTTCTATTCGACACCAAGCTCGAATTGCTGCAATTTGGCGAAGGTTCCAGTCGAGATGAGTTACTTCCTCCACGATGCAAGGAGCACAGAGCTAGGCGGCGTTCTTGATGCGGATATCCTTTGTTTCCGCCTAAATGTTTGATGAAGAAGCAGTTTCCAAGGTGGAAATGCACTGCTTCACAAAATCATAGATTTGAGCTAATATTTTTAACCAATTCATAAGTTTTATGGAGAACTTGTGGGTGCAAATCGTACAATTGAAATTCTTTGTAATTTATTTCTTTCATTTAGATAGCTAAGTAAGAAACTACACCAACCATCGTTCATCAGAGAGTGGTTCAAAAAGAGTTTGGCCATCTAGATCACATTTAAGGGTTTTTAAAGTTAACTGTGTTTAACTTCTGTTTATATATGTATATTTGTAAATTGCATTCTTAATGGCGAACTTTAGTTAAAAATTTTGAGAAACTGTCTGAAGGAATTTCTCAGTAATTCTAGGAAACTGAGTGGAACGATGTATTATGAAGACAAATAATTCTAAATGTCAAAGATACTTTTAAAGTTTTAAAATCCTTTTACCGTAGCACCGCAAAAAAGCTGTTACTAAAACTCTTGTTTTTGTCACGTGAAGTTGAAGCAAGACATTTTGAGCACAGAGTAGAGTAATTCAGGTAATTTCAAATTTGTTGCCCTCCATTGAACTCAAGCTGCTGTACTTCAAGACCGACAAATAACGACCTATAAATGACTTGTTTATCCCATACCCTCCCATAGAAAATTAGGGCCTTCACTTGGAAGACATCAAAAATATCACGACGACCCAATGTCAAATGAAAGGCGTGATATTTTACCTTTGATTACGATTCTGAAAATGAGACCCCTAAAAACTAAATATCTTATATGGCACGAACTTTACGTAGGAGGGTTCTATAGATTTTTATTTCGTGTGGAGGCTGATTACTGCCGCTGCTACAGCATCAAAATGAAGGAAATTGAAAGGCACCATATTCCTTCAATCAGCTGATGCAGTCCATAGACACTCATTTGGTGTGGTCGACCGCAAACATGCCGTATAATAGAGATGTTTTTCGGTCACATCGTCTTGTATCTTATGACGGATGGAAGCCCTGTTTAGGTCTAAAATTAGATTATTTGCGTAGCGTCTTCGGAGATCATATAAAAATTCGTTCGTGAGTTGCAGAGCAGCAACTGGTGCATCAACAAGGTCACTCGCTTCGCTGCTGTTTTACGGAGTAAAGCAAAATGTGTCTAATTTTCTACTCCATGTTCTAACGCAGCTCGTTTAAGTACTAAGCTTGAAAAGGTAAAATTTGTTATTTTCGCAGAGCTTCATCAAAAAATGACTTGAATTAATTCATTTGAGAGTGGTTTTAATTTCTTCACGCAGTTCAAAATTCTTAATTTCCTCTCTTTGGCATTTCAATTTATCGAAGTAAGTTAGAGTAAATGCACATCCAAGGCACTCTTACGCCGTAACAGTGCAGTGGAAAAGACTCGGTTCTCATGGACACATTAACATCTAATTATGACGTGGAAGGAGCAATTGTCCGATCTGTACATCATCAAACTTCTAACGCATCAACACGCACCGCATCAAGTCTTCACCACACATCCATTTAACCTGCAAATCTTACCCACTCCACCCACTCAGTTTTCTACCCACCTGCCCTCTCCACCCTCTTGCATTCTACACCGATGTATTTTACATGACCTGCTCCATTGGAGTACTTTTCACTTCAGCAAATTTTTCTCATCAATCTACCAATTGAGCCAGCCTATCTTTCTTGTCAGCCTACATTTCTTGTCAGCCTACCTTTCTTGTCAGCCTACCTTTCTTGTCAGCCAACCTTTCTTGTCAGCCTACCTTTCTTGTCAGCCTATCTTTCTTGTCAGCCTACCTTTCTT